>JAQIVF010000737.1:0-18604 GCA_034698365.1 Steganacarus magnus
AACGACTAATTTTTCTTATTTTAACCTCAAAATATGCTTTTTATTCTTTTATAAGTTTTTATGCAAAAATCCGGTCTATACTTATAACTTATCAGTGATAACTTTATAATAAAGAGCGGATTTTCACATAAAAACTTATAAAAGTCAAAGACATATAGAGTGCGCGATTTACTCAATTGTGTCACGTGTCATGTTTTACGCGAGCGAAAAATTTACGTTAAAAGCTCGAAAATTATATAAGTAATTATTTACTTAAAGTTAATACACATTGTTATTTACATTGTTGAGTGTTTATACTGCGCACACATGTCATTGCACGTGTTATGGTGTGTTTTAACGCACTGGCATCAAGTAAACTATAATTTTCAACCCAGATTTCTAAACTATCACAGCTTTCAATTTCAATTACTTTAGCATTAAGTTTAGTCTAAAATAAAGCTATGTTTAGTTTTTGCATTTTACTTGTATTTTTGTTTGCCTAAAAAGTATCAAATTATGATTTTTTTAGCATAGAGTGGAATGGAGTTAAAACAAACAGATGGAGTTACACTATTTGAAGTTAGAATGAGATTTTATGGAATATATTTTTTGATGAATTACATTACAAGTATATAAATACAATTAAGGCGATTGAATTAAAATAAGATACTCATAGAATTTATAGCTTAAATTAATTTTAATAAATTATGAATATAGAAAAAATTTACAAACCAAATTTATCAATAAATTTTTTAATTAACTATTAATAGCATATGTCTTGTCCAGGTCTGAGTCCCTCTACTCCGTAGAAAATCAGGAAAACTTGTCCTCCTAAGAAAAATAGAGGATTTGCAAATTTGTCAATTAAATCTATTGAATTTTTTAAGATCTCTTTAAAATTATGGATAAAATGAGAAATAATTGTTGCTTAAATCCGATGAGATTTGACCCCTCATGACATTTAAGAATTTATATAGCAGAACACACTGCAACGCTTGGATCGGTGTGTAACTATGATCAAAAATAGCAATATCTAATAAAAAATAAATAATATTTAATCAAAAATATGATTATTATAACCATTAGGAAGTTGGTAAACACTACTTTCTTGCGAAATATAGAGATATTTTAATAACAACAGTACTTTTCTCGTCAGATGTTTTCTAATGCTTTTCTAGTAATTAGGGTAACCTATAAAAGATAAAGTTCAAAGTTATCAAAATTATGGCATTATTATTATGCGCTGTTTGTTTATCTACGGATTATTTCAAATATTTATTTCAAAATATAAAGCATTCTAGAAAAAATTTCTTTAAAATAAAGTTTATGTTATGACTGTTATAAAAGATTTGCTTTGAAAACGTATCGAAATAATTACTGTCTGAATAAGTTAGACAAATACAAAATTCTATGATTTATTAGATATCAGAATCGGTGAAAAAGTTAACTTTAAACTTGAATAAAGAGCGGTTGGTTACAGACATAAGGAGTATTAGAGATTAGTTTCGACTAAACTCAATATCATAATACTCTGTGTGTTTATTTAAATTAAGAAACAAATATTTAATAGAATGATAGATCTGAATATATCGTGAGTTATATTTGATCACAAATCGCATGTAACGAATAAGGATTTGGCAAAATCTAGTTTCTAACAAAGTTTGCTTCTAAATCGGGCCACAGTTACCATAGTCTAGCCTCTAATCGATTATTAATTGTAAGCTTATTAAAAGGCAAATACATTAATACATAATACGTTAACGCAAACAAACATTTCAATAACAAAATTGTATTTATAGAATCGAAATGTTTGGCAAATAACAACGAAAATAATATAATACTACATAAATTCTTAATTACAAAAATTGTTTGGGGATATATAAATAATCCATAGCTCCGAGAGAACAGGTTTTATTTTATGACAGACAGTACTATTTAAACACGTAAAATAATGAGCGTTTCGATAGTAAACTATCTATTGTCTGCTTATTCAAACAATAGAAACATATTTTTTATATATATATATATATATGTATATACAGTATATACACTATATTATAATTTCGCAGTAACATAATAATAACTTAATTTGTACGCATATTTTTTATACACAAATCGTGTTTGCGCTCATTTCAATGAAATGCCAGACTGAGATGCAAAAAAAACTTTTGACATTGCATTTGCGGACTATTGTTGGGGGTATCGTCTACTCGTCGCATATCTGTTCGCATTAGCGCTAAATGCTGGGCTCAAAGCGTAGTAGACGTCTATAGTAAATATAAAATGTGTGCTGCTTTTTCGCCACTATAAACATATTTAGTCAATACAAGTTTATATTGTTTTCCCCAAAAAAATCATTATAAGTTTTGCTGTATTGGTAACATTTATTTTATTAAATAAAATATATTAAGACTATATTCTCGAGTTTGGTTTTGTTAGCAGAAACGATTAATTATTTTAGGATCGATTGCGTATCATAATAAATAGCTTTTATTGTACTGAAATGTTTTCGAGTTCTTTTCCCAAAATCGTCGCACCTTTTCGTCGACAGTTCACCAGACTTTGCGTCACGTGATGTCTCGAATTTTTAGTGTTGCGATTCAATATTTGCAGTGTTGAGTCCATAAATAACGTACGACACGCACAGACGGCGTTAATATAGCGATTGCGTGCCGAATAGGGTAATGGTTTGCTGCGAATCGCGCCGTAGTTTAGTGTTGTGCTCGCAACGATATCATTAATATCGTCATTCGGAGAAAATGTTATTAAGTATTATCTCATTATATTATTAATATTAAACACAAAACAATTTTTTTGTTTCCATTATTTTGATACTTATTTGGTGTGCAAATATATCGTCTCATACGACTATAGTCAATCGCTTAATACGTCTCAACACTATTATTTCAATGATGATATTTTTTAATCGAAATATTGTGATATTTTTAAAGTGAAATATATATAGAGAGATATATATACATATATATATACATACACATAGATATATATATATATATATGATATATAAAATATGAATGAATGGATACACACATAACGCTAACGAAGAATATTAACACAAATATTATTTACTCCTAATATATTATTATTATTCGTTATTATTATTATTATTATTGAATATGTTTCTGTTTACCATTAAATCATACATTTTCTTATTATTTTTTAATGTGACTTCAAATTAATTAATATCGACTACTCGTCTAAATATATATATATAAGCAAATTATTAAAATTAAATAATTAGCAAAAAAAATCATTGAAAAAAAGGCAAACATAAAATGTTAATTTTCAAATGGAATTTGTTGGACGGATATTTGCTTTTAATGGTTACTTGTTTACGCATTATCTTTTGTTATGGTATGAGAACTCGTTATTATTTACTTCTTACTATTATTATCTATTATAAAATATAATATATAAAACTGTGGAATCTATTATATTCTAAGAGGTTATTGCTATTTCAGTGATTAATAATAATGCAATGGGAATTCGCAATCAATATTTAATCGCAACAAACGATCTCGCATTTCTGTTCGTTAGAGTTTTTCTGTAGACGATGTTGTAATTAAAAATAGTTTGTTTAATGATTGGCATTTAGTCATCTCATGATTTTAATAGCTTTTTCTAATTTTACGTGTTTTAATGTGTTTCTCTTATTTTTGGTTTTCGTTTTTTTGTTGTTGTAAATCAATATTATTAGCACTTTAACGTCGGTTTGCTTTACTCGAATGTGTTCGTACTTTAATTTACTTTTCTATAATACATTAACTTTGTTTCTATGGTAACATTGAAAAAAATTGAGAGATTGATCCGAAAAGATGTTTATGAAAGAAAATAATAAGTTTAAAACCTTTTTTTCTTATTACGGAATTACAAGTGTACTTAGTTTTGTAGGAAATCTATTAATCAATAAACCTGAGTATTAACCCATATTATAAAGTTATTATTAACCTAAATATGAAATTATAATCAGCTACTATTAGAGGATTAATTTTGCTCATTAGTTAATACTCCATAATTCATAATCTTCTCGACACGCGTTGGCATTATTTTATTGTTTTTTATTTAAAAAATCTGAAATTAACATAAATTGTTGGTTTGCGTGAATAATAATAATTAATTTTATCGTTAATTATTTTAAATATTATATTACTTTAATTTATGTGAGTCAATGACAAAAATAATTTAATTTTCTTCTTATTTGTTAAGGTCTGAAGTGTCACTGCGATATCTGTCCAAAGGATTCAAACCATACGTGTGAAACAGATGGTCTTTGCTTTGCGTCGACTGCTATAGACGACGATCAAACAATCACTCATTCATATAGGTATTCATCTCATTCTTTCTTTTTTTCATTGATAATCACTTTTTCCATATTTCAAAGGTATTTCGTATATAATTTAATAATAAATTTATTTAACTCTAATGCACAGTAAAATGGTTGAAAAAATGTTATTTTAGTAAATTGGATTCAAATTCAATTTCTCGTCGTAACACTCAATGTCTTAGAGTTTATACAATAATTTATTTGAATAATAAACGAATTTTTTTCGGTTAAATTATTTTCCAAAGTTGGTTTTAAACATAGCTATAAAGATAGACAAATGAAAACAGAAAATGAAATATTATTGTTAGCTTTGGTGTTAGAATAATAATGATGTAAATTTTTTGTTGAAATTTTCAGTTAAGTTTGCTTCATTTTATGCGCAAAAATGAAAGATTATTTGCATCATATAAAGGATAAGCCATATTAATCGTGTTTCTATGCTTACATTTATTTGCTTCTTTTAGTTTATTGAAAACTGCGACCAATTATGATAAATCGTATTAATATTAATTAAAATGGACAGTACAGTACTCTATATTGAATAGTAATGTTGTTATCTAACGTTGTTTGTGTTGCGATGAATAGTATTAAAAAATGTCTGAAATAACTTGAATGTCCCATTAGGTGCTTCCACAAAAACGATTTATTTCCTCCCGAAAATCCAATAATATGTCAACACTCAGAGTCGTTGCACAGCAAGTTTGTCATCAAATGCTGTACTGATAGTGATTATTGCAATTTAAACCTTCGGCCAACATTAGCGCCACAATTATCAGATGGTAAGTTTTGCATTACAATTACTAATACGTTTCTTTTCTCTATTTGCAAATGCCATCAAACTATTAAATGCGCGCTGTTAGATGTCTGGACAAAGACAAGATATTTCCCCCAGAAAATCCCCTTTGGTGTAAAACTGAAATGACTAGCATTAGTACAGTACATCTTTGCTGCAAAGAGTTTGATTTCTGTAACAAAGATCTGCGACCTACTCTTCCTCCTGTCACTACAAAATCAGGTATTAATTCATATAATCTGGTTTATAATAAGCCAACCAAAGTTATTATAAACACTATATTTTAAAATAGTGTGAAAATGATGCATTCAGCAAATCTCGCACAATCAAACGCCTATTTCTAAATCAATAACTAATACTCTTTAATAGTTAGCTCTCGCTCTCTCTTTAGTTTGTTTTAGAAATAGCCATTCATTTCCGAATCCTACATCTTTTGCCGTTTAGGGATAAATACTTTCTAATTAAATCATTTTTCATAATTTTTGAAAATATTCTCTTGAAACAAGAAAAAATTTATACGAGTGTAGTTATCAGTAATTATGTCGCAAAACACTTTGTTGTTATAATGGTTTACTTGTGTATTATATTAATTGTTTTCAACAGCACTTCACACTTGTACTCTGTTTTATAAACTGTTTCATTATCATTCGCAGAATATGTTTAAAAAATGATAAAAGCGTCCAAAAGACACAGTAATCAAATTTTTTTGTTTTAAAACTAAAATATTAAATTAAATGTTTATCTCGTAAAGGATGAGCAATTTTTATTTTTGATGTTTTTTTTAAAACCGATTATTTCCGATCCTAACCGTAGTTTATTTTGATAAAAAATAAAAACATCTATTTGAGCAGAACGTCACGTAATATTTACTTTTTATTTGTTTTTATAAATAATTAGTGTTACAGTATGCACAGTCATAATGGATTTATTATCACTATTTTTTATTGTTTTATAATTTTCTTGACATAATATTTATAATTTTTCCAAAATAATATTTTACTAGTATAGCCAAATAAAGTAAATTTTTAAATTTTATTTTTCGTTTGAAATCGATTATATAATCATTGATTGCAAAATTCAAAACAATAATTAATATTAGTAAATGATTGATTTGTAAAGTAGGTATTTGTTATTGAAGTTCAATATTTCTCAAAGCTTATCAGTGATAACTTATCACTGATCTCTATACAGGAGTAAAGGTCGGACAGGCAGACGACATATCAAGGCTTTTTAAAATTCTGATTACTATATTTTAGATGTTGATTCTATTGACTACGAGTGCCAACATTTCATACTTACGATTAACCGAGAAAATCGGTTGCATAAATATTATTTCTGTGTTTGCCTGAGGTATGTAAAGCTTGGTGCAGCCGCTAAGCACTTATCACGTACAATACGCGTATACTGTATACTTAAAAGAAAGTTTCCCAAAATTTTTAACCATTTGCATAAAGATTATCAAATAAATGTTAATTATTGGTCGTTAAATATACGATAAATTTCGTTAGTATTGTAAGATTAAGACTACTGTGTAATCGGTAAATGTGCGTTAATATTATGTCTATAATTTATGTGATAACCATTAATGTTATTAATGGCGTGTCTGTAATTCGTATAGAAAAGCTTTGGAGGCATTTTTACTAAATTTTTTTAGCTTTTCTTTCGCACCTCCAGACGCACTTGAAAGCTATTGTGCCTTCACTTATTTTTTTCGACGAATTTTAGAATGAGTAATGATTTTATTCATTATTCATTCTTGACGAATCTAAACAAAAACTAGAGTTGAAATTTTTTGAGTTTACTAGTTTGGGAATTATTCGAAAATATGATGGAATAAAATACATACACATTTCCAGCATTACTGTGTAATAATAAATGTAGATATTATGTTGTTTTAAGTTGTATATTTTTTGATAATAAATACACTGACTTACACGTGTTGTACATATAGGCGAAGGCCATTTCTTTTTATCAAAATTTTACAGTTCTTCTAAGACTATCCAAATATGGGTTTGATTTTTAAAAATTGCTGAGGAGGTCCTTACCACTCGAACACTGATCGTATTAATTCGTTTTGACAATGAAAAATATGATTGTGTTGTTTTATTTTCTTTGTGATTAATTTATTGCTTATCTAACGAGGAATTTTGTTCAACTGTATATTCGGATAAAATAATACGTTTTCGAATCTCGAAACTTGCACTTTTAGTATCTCAGAAAATTAATTTTACGACTAGCTTTTTAAAGTGAAACCTGAGTTTTAGTTGCATCGTAATACGAAAACTGTAAATATTAACGTTACTTTAAATGAGTTGCTCGACAATCAATGGTCATTCTTGTTTTACATCAAAGAAAATTATCAATTTATGAAAATGATACCAATTACTTTATTAGACCTTTTAATATCAAGCATTCAAATCAATTGCGCATTTAAATCGCACATTTCTTGATTAGATTAATTAATTAATTAATTTGTTGTTAATTTAGAAAGTAATTAATTTTAAAGCTTAATAAGTTGATGAATAAAAAACAAAAGCTTAAATGAAAACTAACGAAATTTTAGCTTAATTTGTGAATACAGTTTTTAAATAGTTTTAATAATTACGCTCAAATGAATTTTTAAGTGCTCTCAAACAATTTGCAACTATTCTGCATAATTTAGTCAATAATGTTTAATTTAATTTTATAAAATCAAATGTAACGCTAAATGTTATGCAATGATTTTGAAATAAATAATCAAATTAAAAATTGATGAAAACAAGCTTAATTTTTCAAAATTGATTAAAAAATTAGAGAAAAAAATATTTACAATTGATACAAAATTACTTGAATTGTAAATGATTGATGGTATTTAAATGTTTTATGTGTTAAATATTGCATATTGTACTGTACTAACTGCGAGTCATTGTCTTTGCTTCACATTGCGATTTAATTGTTATCAGTTTATGCTAAATGTTTCGGTTTGATGTCATTTCACAGGGTTTGACAATGTATACGTTTATTTCATTTCGAACGGTTACAGACAGCTTTTGATAATTTTTCCAAATTATTTTATTTTGTTAACAAATCGATTTAAAAATTATGAAATATTTTTGGAAAAAACAGTTAACATTGCCGAGCCCTGGATATGGCTTTGTATCGATAGGTTGAAGTGATGATTAAAGACCGTATGTTAAGGCATTTACCATTTTCAATCAAAATTTAGACTTTGTTTACCAAAAATTCTTATTTCACGGATAAAACCCACAAGAAATTTACATTTTATAGTCTTTTTGTGTCTTAAGTAAAAATTAATATTTATGATTCAATTATTATGTTATCTATTTATTAAAAAAAATTTCTCCATTTGATTGAATAATTTAATTCGGATCCACCGAAAATGATAGTTAATCTATTGTTCTAACTGTTCATGAAAATTACAGAAATAATAACAGAAATTTTAATACCAATTTTTCGATAAAAATTTTAAATAATTTTTTGTTATTTTAGTTTTGGAAGATGAAAATACTGTAAATACCAATTAACTTGTGTGAGAACATACGGTCTTTAGTGTTTGATGCATTTCACCAATTACTCCATAAAAGCTCTACTTTACACCCATTAGTTCATTACATTCTTTTAACATTTTTTATGTGCCACCGATAGAATTTAGCAAACCATTTATTGTAGATCTAACTTTAGATTTTTGTTAGACACGCTAGATATTGTATTTCATGCCCCTATTAAGTGCCGATTTATTTACATAAATCCATTTATTGTTGGAAATTTGCATCATTTTTCTCTTAATTTTAATTAAACTTTGATAAATTTTTCCATAATTTGTTACAGAAGTAATATTTATCTTTTATTTAAAAATAGGTCTATTGATTATTAAAGTACAAATAGTGGAAAAATTTACTAACATTAATAAATTTTCATATTAATTAATATCATTGCTTTTCGTTGAATTGCTAAACAAGCACTTCAGTTAATAGCATTGCTTTTTACTAAATTTATAATTAATTTTTATTTCTTTACATAAAATTAGCTTAACATAATATTTTGTAACATTTTTAATAATAATAATGTTGATTTTGCACTGTGTTAGCGATAAAAGGCGAAACGGCACAACTTGGGACTATAGAATCTGCATTAATAATTGCTACTCCAATATGTGTTATATGCTTCGTTTGTATGTTAAGTTTTTCAATTTGGCAAAAACGTCAGCGATTAAAGCACTATCGACACGACGCCGAGGCCAGTATGGCTAGTAGTGATCCATTAATATTAGCGTCTGGACAAACTCTTAAAGATTTACTCGATCACACCACTTCTGGTTCGGGATCAGGTATTATCACATATATTATACCATTATAATTATATGATAATGATTCCACTAATCATTTTGTTGTGTTTACAGGTTTACCATTACTTGTACAAAGAAGTATTGCCAGACAAATTCAGTTAATAGAAATAATAGGCAAAGGAAGATATGGCGAGGTTTGGCGCGGAAGATGGAGAGGAGAATCTGTTGCCGTCAAAATATTTTCGTCGCGCGACGAGCGGTCCTGGTTTAGGGAAGTGGAGATATATCAAACTGTTATGTTAAGACATGATAATATATTGGGATTCATTGCCGCTGATAATAAAGGTTTATAATTAGTAGTTTTCCTAAATTTAATTTACTTTTAAGAGTTATTCGATTTTTATAACAAATATGGTATCGATTGATTTTCATAAAGATATTGTAATAAGAGTTATTGTACAGTATATTACGGTTTAAGCTTTAAATAAGCACTTTCATACCTTAATTCGAAATTTGAATTTGAATTTGGTCCGATTTATATTTATTAACAGTTTTAACTGCAATAAGTTACGAGAATAAGTTTTATTTTTTAGTTAATTTCATATTTTCTTATTTACTCATTTTTGCAACAGAGTTTCTGCTGCTAACAATCGATAATACTAACGTGCAAAGAGTGATTTATTTTTATAGATATGTAGTTCATTATACGTTTAATGGTAGTAAGAATCGTTAAACTTGATCTTTAAACTAATTTATCAATTTTATTTAAAATTATTGAAAGTTGTGTGAATAGTAATAAATATAGATGTGATACGAATTTTGTAGATAATGGCACGTGGACTCAATTATGGTTAATTACTGATTATCATGAAAATGGATCGCTTTTTGATTACTTAAGTCGTACAACGGTAGACACGGCAGGAATGTGTAAAATGGCGTATTCTATAGCTAATGGTTTGGCACATTTACATATGGAAATATTGGGCACTCAAGGAAAGCCCGCCATTGCTCACAGAGATTTGAAGTCAAAAAATATTCTTGTCAAAAGTAACGGCACGTGCGCTATCGCCGATCTTGGAATGGCTGTTCGCTTCGATTCTTTAACTAATTCTGTCGACATTCCTCCGAATCCACGTGTGGGCACCAAGAGATATTTGGCGCCAGAAGTGCTCGACGAGACTATTAATATAAATCACTTCGACTCTTTCAAACGCGCAGATATATACTCTTTTGGACTTTGTATTTGGGAGATCTCAAGGCGTTGTAATGTTGGCGGTAATACAATCTTAATACTATTTGTTATATTAATGTTTCATTATATTAGATATGCTTATTGATATACCTAAGCTTATAAGTCACTTTACAGTACTTGTAATTGCATAGGTATCTGAGGTCTTGTAGGTCTTAAGTTTTATTTAAATTTAGCGTGTAGTAAATTTACCTTATAATGTTGCAGTACAGTATAATACAATAATTGTGTCTTATCTTATCCCTTATCATCGGGTTATTAATCTTAAGCATTAGAGTGCATCTATGTGTTGCAATTTTTCATTTGTAACGCATACCCAATAAGACAAACGATTATTACCCATATCCACGATAAGCTCAAAAATCACTAAAAATTTTAATATGTTCTAAAATATGTTCTTTAAACTTTAAAATAATAAATATTTGCGTTTTTTGTGTAGTATTAATGTTAGTATAATAATTTGACGATTGATATGATTGAAATTAGGTATTTATGAAGAATATCAGTTGCCATACTACGATATGGTTCCCTCTGATCCGACCATAGAGGAAATGCGAAAAGTAGTTTGTACTGACAGACAACGACCTCAAATTCCAAACAGATGGCAGTCATGCGAAGCGTTACGAATAATGTCAAAGATAATGAAGGAGTGCTGGTATCACAATGCAGCTGCGCGTTTGACCGCTCTTCGAATCAAGAAAACGATAGCCAATTTGGGTGCACAAGAAGATTTAAAGATGTGAGCCCTTTTCCACAATGTGTTCGTATTATTGTTTGCGTTTTGACAAACATTGCATATTAGGTGTCGATAAATACAATACAAAGATTGTTATAAAACTTGATCGTGATATGTGACACTTATGTTAATAAATTCATATATACCTTCGAGTTAAATTAAAAGTATGCTTTTGAAGCAATCCATTAACAAGATTTTTCAAAAAAAATTATTAATAACTTCTAATTAATTTCAAGGTCAACTTTAGCTCATTTGCATAAAACTTCGGAAATGAATGTTTAATGTAATAATCGCACACTTTTACTTGTTTTTAAGAAAAACAAGCGATTGTTTTTAGATATCATGTTTTATGCTAAATTATACTAAAAAAAATCTCTTTAATCTTTAATCATAAATTGTGACTTTTAACTGAATTACATATTTGCAAGTATATATCAATTACTGTATACTAAAACAAATTCTTTGCAAATCTTTCGCATTAAAAAAATACCACTAAATTTTCTAATTGGACGAAAATATTTTTCATATAAAAAATTAAATGACTCATAAATTTTACTTTTTAGTATAAACTCATTTTGTAAAATTAAATCGAAAATTAAAAAAACTATTATAAAAAAACTTTTATTTTGTTCGTACATTTTAGTATAGAATTATATTAATAAAATTTAATATTTCAAAACCAAACCAAAATTAGTATCATATTTCAGATAAATATCAAAAATTGAATTACGATATACGTGTCATGAGTAGTAAAATAAAAGGCACCGAATTATTAATTAATGAATCTTTAAATATCACAAGAGCTAAGTTAATGTTACATTTACTACTGTTACAACTCGTCATGCTTTGGTCCACTAAACTCCTCGTGGGATATAAAACCATTTTTATCCGAATCTTCGTGTTGAAAAATTTCTTCCACGAGTTTGTCCTGATCTGGTAAATCTTTGGCAGTTTCTGTTCCTTCAGGCAATTGCTTTTTTAAATAAACACTCACCTATAATAAAAAATATCGTTAGTAAAAATAAATACCGTTTTTACGTACGATAGCCAGCGTGTTATACAACAGAACAATGCTTAAAATATATTTTGTTATGCGAGCTATACTTTTATTATATTAAAACAATTAGAAATTGATTAAAAACCATTAATGGTTTCAATATTAAAAGCTTGTTGGAAATGTACAATAAATAAATAATGCGGGCTATCGTCTATGAGATACTGTGGTTCGAGATGTATTAACCTCTTCCCGCGAAAGTTGATTATCATCGTTGCTATCAATGTCTTTGAAAACATTAGAAGGTGGCGGTCCATCATCAACACTAATACATTCCTATGTAATAAAATTAAAATAAGGAAATAATGCAAGTTTAAGTGAACTAATAAAAATAATAGAAATTACATACCACTTCAAAAATGAGTGTCGCTTTTGGAGGAATACGATCACCAGCGCCAGTATCACCGTATCCGAGATGGGAAGGTATTGTTAGCTTTCGCTTCTCTTGCGGACACATTTGCAACAAACCGTTATCCCAACCCTTTATGACTTGACCGATACCCAACTGAAATTTGAACGGTTCGTTCCGAGAATAACTATAACAACATGAGTTTTAATTAGCAAATCCCATAATTGTGTTTTATTAAAATCATGGATACAATTATTTGAAAAATTATATGAGTTGGCGTTAAAAATTTTCTAAATTCATAATTAGGTCACTTTTGAAAGCGTGTAATCGACGCATTGGGTGATTATATGCTCATAAGCTTAATTTAGATCACAACTCTAATTGTCTTATAGTTGTAACATCTAATGAAATCAAACGATAATTCTATTTTTCATATTCATTTCGTAAATTAATCTTTATTACCGCAATTTTATAATGAGTAGCTTATTTTTTACAGTGCGAACTTGAATTAAACGCGTCAATTATCTTTAATTGTAACAATAAAAAAATAGAGATTACTTTTTGAGTTTTAATTAATAGAATTTTATTCGATGCACTGTAAAGCATAATAAAAGCTACTTTGAGGTTTATTTTACTGTACTTTAAGATAAGAGCCAATTAATTCATTATTTATTTTACACAATAAACTTTAAAAACATAATGGATGGTCCAAATTCAACATTAATTAATTGGTTAAAAAAATTTTTTTAAAAATTAATTTACCTTACAAAGTCAGTCTAAATTATACCCCATGAAAAATCATCGGATTTCAACGACAATTTTTAGATTTTTGTGTTAATAATTAAGGGAATCTTAAAAAATTGAAAATCGTTAGATATTTTCCAAAACGTTAGATTCGTTAGTTAAAAACTTTATTTTTTAAGCTTTTCATGTCAGAAAACATCTATATATTACTTTAATATAAGTTTCCGAATAGTTCTCGTAAATAGTTTTCTAACGATTTTCAAGACCTTAATTATAATACATGTAATAAACAATTTTGGCTATACTTTAGTGTGGATGCCAAGTATTCCTCAATTTTTAGCAATCAATAGCTAATGGATTTAAATATTTTAAACTGCTTTTAGTCATTATCATACGTTTTCTGACGAAGGGATAAAAGCGAGAAAACGCTCAAATAACGTCTCTTTGTCGGCTTTATGCTGAGGCTTCGCAAACTTTGTTTCACTCGTTCGAGTGGCGTCTTATAAAAGCCGACAAAGAGCAGTGTTTATCCCTTAAAAAACATATGGTCATTATATAAAATATTTTGTGCAAATAAAACACTGAAAATTCCTGATTAATAACTGGTAATAAAAAATTTCATAAATAAATGCAGAAATTTTGTAAAAGTTAAACGCAAGTGTTGAGTGTGAATCGAGAATCTAATGTGTAAATATCTTATTTCACAGCTCACACACATTTTGCGCTAAAATTATATATATTTCATGGTTAGTTTTACATTTTGCAACATCGAAATCGATAAGATTGATGATATGCTGTATGCAATGTTACATACAATACCTGGAATCAAACTCAGAGCCGTCTTCGAGAGTTCCCTTATAATGCATTGTCAACATATCTCCACGACTCGACGAACGCACGCAATCATCCGGTTTTGACAGCACTTCTATTTTAAGATCTTTAAGCTCATTGTTGTCCGCACACCAAACAACAGTTGCTAATATTGCCACCAAAAAAGCCAATACTAATCTAGTATTTACATTCATTATTAGACTAAAGAGAGTATCAATCAGTATGAGAAATAGTCATACAAAACTTATAATAACGTTAATATACTAAAATTAACTACACGTGTCGATCAGTAATTGAATGGCGAGTCAACTCAACGCTGAGTTGTTTCAAACTATATATATAGAGATGTGAACCCAATATATCATACAAATAGAATCTTTTTAATTTTTATAAGGTATAACTTACAGTGTACCGAGTAAATGATGAATATCCATATATTCATTAAGCTCTTAAGCGTTTTATTTTAAGTGTTGAAAGTAATGAAATGAAAACTAGAAATTTTAATGCAAAAAAGTCCGAAGAATATATAATATTCAAATGTTTCGGTAAATGTGAAGCATATGCGTCAGTCTCTAGCTTTGTCTGTTGATTTAATTTTATCTTTTTCCAGTTCTTTTAAATATTAAAATCTTTGGAGGATAAGCAAAAAATTTATATGAAATGCAGTCATTAAATGATATACAAATAAATTCAATCACACCATTAAATACCGGTGAATCACTGTATTTAAAACCATTACGAGTTCATTACAATCAAGTAAATAAATTTTATTATTTTGAATTTAAATGCAATATAACCGAAAGTTTTAAATTTATATTTAGTTTAATTATATGTTGTGTTTTAGTTTGTAATTTAGACATATTCTAATACAAGTTAACCCGTGATAAAGAGCAAGCTTTCATTAAACACAGTCACCTATCACTACAAGCGATACGCGTAATGAATGCTGTCTGCATAAACTGTGAATTTATCTCTATTTATTTTACACAATATCTCAATTTTTATTAGCATTATTACGTAAATTATAATAAAAGATAATTTAGTGCTTCACTGTATCACATTAATTCATTGCATTATATGTATTCATTTTTAGTTTGTCTTTATATGTGGACTCATCTTAATCTTAAACCTAATAAAGTGATTAACAGTATAACAACATTGCATAATGTTATTTATAGACCCTATTATCATTAATTTTTATAAACAAATGGTGACTAAAAAATTTGTTCAAAATATAGAATGGAAAATCAATATATTGGGACTGTCTTAAAGTGCATGACAGGTATATTTTAACTTTTTTAAGTATGAAATTTAGCTGTCGGTTACGTTTTGAATATTATGTTTTGGCGGTTTGGAAAAAAAATCAAACCGTAGGAACTATTAATTTTTATAATTAATTTACATTTAAGTTTATAATGCAATTCAATTTACTTAACGCACACTCTTGTAAGAAAAAAGTTTTTTAGCAGAAAGTTAGCTGAAATTGTGATTTTCAGCAAAATTCTTGCAAAGCGAGAACACAAACAGACTTTTTGCTAAAAAACTTTTTTTCTTACAAGTGTGCACAGCGATTACTAACATTATTTTATTTGAAGTGTTGCCATTTTAATATATAATATAACGAGAAGTAAATTGGTATTTGTTCGTCAATTTCGTCCAGCAGTTTATTTATCGATTAAGTGTACAAATGTTGATTCAACTAATTTAGATGGAATTGAAGAAGAGTGTCGAACAAATAATAGCGGCAAAACTTCAACTGGTTTTACTTTGGAACTTTGCGCTGGAATTGTTGATAAAAGTATTTTTCAGTGTTTTACTGCATGTTCTTTCTTAATAAAAATAATCTCGAAATATATGAAATATGTATACCATAATCTGCTTTGAATGCTTTCCATATTTCTTTTATTTCAAATTTTTTTGTTTATAAAATAAAGCTTTTCATAAATTGGCCCATGAGTTGTGTAATTTCTTGATTGATATCTTTTTTTATATTTCCAATAGATAAAACTGTTGAAGAAATTGCAAAAGAAGAGGTACTCGAAGAAACAGGCTATGATGTTAATTCGAGGTACCGTAATAAATATAAACCAGATTTTGCGATAAATACTGTATATTTTTAGTTCACTAAAATTTGTGTCTTCATATCGAAGTGGCATTGGAACGAGTTCATCGTTGCAACATCTATTTTTTTGCGAAGTCAAGTAAATTATGCGTTAAATAAACTATTCATTCATACATTGTTCATATCGCTAACCAAATATTGTTATTTCAAAAGGGATGAGTTAAGAGTGAATAAAGGTGGCGGCATTGGTAACGAACAGATCGATGTTATCGAGTAAAATTGCCATATTCTATATTAATTGATTATCACAAATATTTACAAAATAAAATTTATGTGTTATAAACAGGTTATCGATAGAAGAATGCAAAAAGCTATTGTTCTGTAAAGATGAAGAGGCGATTGAATCGCGACCCGTTTCCTTATTATTTGCTTTAAGTTGGTTTATTAATTGTTATTTACCTACAATATGATACATTATAATTTATACTATTAAGTTAAATCAATTTAATAAATGATTTCACATTCTGGATTAGTATCATTAAATAATAAAATTAATAATTCTAGAAATGGATAATTAGCTGCTTTCGTTCCTTTAATGATTAATTTTCGCAGTGATTTGATTCTATGAAGTGTTTCGATTCCTCTATTGGTAACTAAAGTATCAGTTAAATCAAGTGTTGCGAGAGATGTTGAGTTACGAAAAATACGTCCCATTTTGTCGCAAAACCAATCGTCAATATATTTATTTCCAGTTAGATTTAATTCTTGTAAATACGACAAACCAACCAAATTGTCGAGTGCTTCGTATCTTAATTTACAACCTAACCGTTATTATATAATTAAAATATACAAATATACACTATATAGATACAAATTTGTTTGTATTATATACCAGTTGCGTCGACAGCAGTTAATATAAATTCTTTATTGAATCTATTTGGTAATCGCTCGCAATGGTTGATCCAATTATCTCCGAGATCTGATATTATTAATGCCAAAAAAATATATCAATTTAAACTTTTGTGTTAAAATCGTTGCGCTTTTTCTTACGTTGAAATCTCACTTTTCCTCCTCTGAAAGTAATAAAATGTGCAGTCGCTAAATTCGGACCTAAAAACAAGTATTTTATTTTAGTTATTATAAGTCAGATTTACTAAGTTTTATGAAATAAAATATTATTTGGCGTTTAACCCAGAGTTAACGAGGGAACCCACAGTTAGATTATCTAGAATTTTTAGAAACCATTTAATTCGACACAGCACTCAATTAGGGATGCGTTTATTTTTAGCGCTTATTAAATGATAAGCTCTTATAAACATTTGATTAAAAACAATTACCTAATATTCCATGTCGGGCTGGAATATACATTTGAGTATTTCTTTCTCTTTCCTCGACGTGACGCTTAAGCATTCTTTTAAATCCGGTGAAAGAAAGATCATACTTTTTCGTGAGCGTAATCACGAAATCAACGGGAATTCCTTTTCTTGACGTGAATCTCCTAAATGTTTGATAACTCGACTGTTCATTGGCGTTATATTCCCAAATGGTGTCGTTATCGATAACTGTCTTCTCTTGCGTTAGACTCACTTCATAGCTCTCTCGTTTTACCTCTGTTTTCTCTGACTGTTGCAACGATTGGTTCGAATCATTTTCAATTTGATTGGCGACCGAAGAACTGTTTGACTCATTTGTTTCGGGTTTTGTTTGTTGAGAACTAGAATTACGAAATCTTGCGTTGTATTTTAAATTATTTAAGCGATTGCTTAAAATAAAAGAAAATTGTTTGGCGAACACTTGATTGAAATTAAATAACATTTTAATTTTGAAAAAAATAATAATTGTAATTATGAAAACACAACACAGCACACATGTGTTTACAAATCACCAATGGATACACACACTAAAAAAATCTAGGGCCATGTCATCTTATATTAGCATAAAGTTCGTCTAAAAACCGTATTTTAGATGTGATGCTCACTAAGTGATTTTAGTGTGTGGTTCATCTTATTTTAGTATGTGACCGATCTTATATTAGTAAGTCCAAAATTCAAATAAAGTCTAACACTTTAGATGGAACGCTGACTAATATTAGACCTGTTCTTAACTAATCTGTGACTACTTAAGATCTCACTTTTGTCTCACACTTAGGTGTAATCTCGTCTTATATTAGACACTTT
>JAQIVF010000738.1:0-18593 GCA_034698365.1 Steganacarus magnus
TCATTAAAATAATATCCATAAATCTAACAAAAATTTTCAATACGAAGTCAGATATTATGACCGTTACGATCTTGTTTAACTATTTATTTGAGAATTATATTTAATTTATATAAGTTAAACTTTTGGGGATAAAGTTAAAGTCAAAGTTAACTGAGAGAAACAATAAAACCCATAAAATTAGAAAATAAAAATTTGTATTATTGGCTGTGCAGTAAAACTTTTAAACACAATTAATATTAAGTTAATAAGAAAAGTAAGTTTTAGCCCGTGTTTTTACTGTTTTAAGAGCTTCAAAATACCGATAAAAAAGTAAAATAAGACCTTATATAATACCTATGAGTTTTTAAAAAATTACAAGCTATTTAGAATCAATTTTAATTTTTAATCGAATAAATTTAAGTTGAAAAGAGGAACAAATTACAAATTACAAAGTGGTATTTAACATTTTCTTCAATTTTAATCTGTCGCAGCGAATGATGATTTATAGTGTGAGAAAGTTCAAGTAAAAAATCTCTATTTTCTAGTGCTTGAATTTTTAAATGTTTTGCTAAATTAAATCATCTTTTTGCAAACAATTCCTCCATATAAACACTTTTTTCTTACAACATGTTTCTCTAACACAGAAGTTTGCTTAAATATAGAAATTTTTCAGAAAATTCGTTAAGTATTATGTTTAAGACTTTAAAATATCGATATATGACTTTATAAGACTTAATACAGTACAAGTTAACTCAAACCTAAGACTTAACATATAGTGCTTAGTTTGGGTCATTTTTAACATAAATCGTATTCATACTATTTTAAAAAACCATTATATAAATTTCATATAAAAAAGTTATTATGTCTTAAACTTACTTTCCTTAATAATAATATAAAATTTATTCAAACATTAAAGTAATGATATATGAAATTAACAATAATTTATCATTTTTGTATTCAACAAAATCGTTAGAAATATAAAGTTTAAAACTGATGCAAAATGAACTAACGATAAGCGATAATAGAGATATTAGAAAATGAGATTTTAATCTAATTTTAATCATTGTTTTGCAATAAATTACTAGAAAATACTTAAAACAAAAGCAAAATAAGCAGCACTAACTTTCATTTAGATTAAGCAATTTTAAAGTATTATTGGCAAGTAGTTCTCATAATATCATTTCTCAATAATAAAGAGTTTAATTTTTGTCGCAATACAGTATAACTAAGGATATGATTTTTCGGTTTTTACCGAACATTTTTTATTAGTTGAAATCTCGGTTGGAGTGAATATATCCATCATTTGAGCTAAAATGAACATTTTAAGAGATGGTTTACTTAACCGAAAAAACCGAATTTTAAAGTTGCCGACCGAAAAAACCGAAAAAAGATTTTTCAACCGAAATTAAGTATTTAACAGTAAAAGTTCATTATTATACTATAAATAGTTTAAAAACCTTATAATAAAGATAAATAAAAAGCTCTAAACATGCACTAAATCTTTAAAAATGAAGACTAATATTGCAAATTTCACTTTAAACGAAAAACTTTTTTATAAACTCGAATTTATTACAATATACACTCAATTAGATTCTTTTGAGATTGACTATTCATTTTCAATTTTAATTTTCTTTTGAGAAAAATATACTAATTTTAACCATGAAAATATTAAAAAGTTGAAATATGATAAACTAAAATTCGCTTGAAAAATTTGATAAAATTCGTAAACCGAAAAACTTAACCGATTTTCGCTACTTTTTTCAACCGATAACCGACCGAAATAAGACATTTTTCTAACCGAAAAGTATAACATACGCCTTATACTATAAGGCTTATAGTTATGCCTACAAAACATTTAAACCGAATAAATTTCAAACCAAAATATTATCTCACACACAATTATGGTTCTCAAATGACAAGTATATATATGACATCAATTCGTTCGAAATGTTTGGAAAATATTGTTACATTCATGGCTCGAAGTCATTGTCTGATTATGTGGAAGGAGTAACATCTCGTCGTGAAACTCGCATCGCATGGCTATTGAATATTATATTTTTTATTGCATTCATAAAATACACGTTCGCAGCAGTACTGCCAGACGAATGGTTGATTCAAACACTTCTCGTGGATTTTTCACTATTTATTTCACCTAAAACTATACGTCTACTCTATTTATTTCTTTCATTCGCCGCAATCAGTATGTTTTTAGTCAGAATCCAGTGGTTAACAATTGATAAAAAAATACTATCAAAATATTTATTAATTAGTCAAACCATTAATGAGTTCTTGCAATTAAGATCACACCCTATAATCAACAAAAAGTATTCTAAAAAGTTTCACGTTATGCTCAAAGTATTGACATCCGTGCTTAAGCCACCAGTAATTCATTTATACAAGTTTATTGGCTTAATGTTCACTATAATATACCTTTCGCTTATGGTTATTACATACATGTATTCCAATACTGATTTCTTTCTGCCATTACTGGCGCTTTCATGTGCCATCGATTGCATTGGAATCATTTACGTGTTTCTAACCGTTCACTACTTGATAACATTCTTATTTGCATTATTAATTTTTATTAAATACAAACTCCGACAAATTAACGATGATTTTAAATTATTACTCAGTGGTAAGCGTTTGAGACATGTAAAGCAAAATTTTATAGATTTTAATATTGTATTTTAATTTTAGGGAAATTACGACATATTCGGCAAGTTATTGAACGACATAATGACTGCTGTCTCGCTATCGAGAGTTTTGACCAGTTTATACAAATTAAATTACTTATTCTGTATTATTACTCGATTTTTAACGTCAACACATTTCTGATTTTGACAATCTATCTTAAAGACTGGGATAATGTTTACTACTATACCTGTGTTTTTGTCACAGTTGTCGCTATTCTTATCGTTTGTTTTGCATTTCAAGACATAGCCAGTATATCATCGGTGGCTCATTCGCCATACACTTTGCTTAATTCGCTGTTTGTTAGAAACTTAGCAAAATTCAATATCGGTTTAAAATGTAAAATCACATCAGTAATTATGAGACTTAGTGGACATAAAATTGGTTTCACATGCTATAAAACTCTTACTTTAACCACTTATGAATTATTTCTATTTTATTTAGAATTTTTTGCATTCTTCGTGCTTATTATAGATTATATCAAATAATAGAATAAGTAATTTGAGTTTTTGTATTTACCAATTATAGGGTTTATAAAGTTTTTAGTGTTAAATATATTGAGTGCGAGAGAGAGAGAGAGAGAGAGAGAGAGAGAGAGAGAGAGAGAGAGACCAGAGCACAGACCGTAATATGAATGTTTCTGTCTTGTTTAGTATAAAATTGTATGTGTGGTGTGATCTCACGAATATTCTAATTGCAACGCTGTTAAACATTTATAGTATTTTTAGTGAATGCATATCGAGTTGAAATTTCAACTATTTTAATAGAGAAAATCAATAACAAGTTGGTTTAAAGCAATCTAATTTTATTTTCTGATTTTAATAATTTTTATGATAAGATTTGTTTGATTATTTGTAAAATTAGCACACTTTCATCATTCAATAAAATCGATACCAAAAGATATATAATTAAATACATAATAAAAGTTACATTATTAATAATTTCTCACAACTAAGCAGTGATTCCAACAGCAGTTTTCATGCATGACTGTAATAAAAAATGAATAATGCGTTGAATTTTAAATTAAAGATTATATTGAATTAAAATTGAATTTTAATGTAAAGAGAAAGTTTATTATTATTTGCTTAACAAGAAAAATTCCCAGTTCTCACCGCCATTTTGTCCATTTTCTCTTTAAATTGTTCGCGTTTCTTCCTGTGTTCGTCATCACCACCACCATCGCCATCCTTGCGCTTATGATCACCTTTTTTATGATTTTTCCGCGAACTTTTCATGTAATCCATCTTACATTTATCGTAGTTATGGCTACACATATTGTTAACAGCTCTAATTTGTTCGTCATTACCGGTTATCTTTAGCGTTTGAATTTCTGCTTCATTCGCTGCAGACGAACAGTTGGCATACTATTAAAATAAATAATAATAATAATAATAATAAAATATTTAAATTTTAAATACAAAATTTGCGTACCACTGCAGCGTGAAAATCGGTCATTCTTTGATTCACGTTAGTATTATTACGACCGCATGCGACTAAAGCGGACCATTGACTCTCAGTTATCTTCGCGGTTGTATCGCAAGCTTTGGCTTTAACAGCTTTAAACTCGGGATTCATATGATGGCCCGCAGCGCTCAACGCAATCAAACCAAAAATAACGATTATTTGCTTCATTATTAACTATTAGTTAATTGCTGCTCTAACTGCTCAAAATTAAACTATAGTTAATTGAAATGCGAAATTTTAACCCAAAGTTTTGCTCTTTATATATAAAAAAAAGTTTGTTTAAATAATCTAGTGATCACGAATCCATTTTTTTAAAGCAAACATCGCAATACTCTGATCAAACAAAGCGTAACTGGTATACCAAAAGTGCAAATTGATACTCAGTGATACCCAGCTTTTGCTAATTACATCGTAAACATGTTTATGATGCTCATATGATTCACTATTTGCTTCATTGTTGACCAACTTATTGTTACACTAAAAGGACTTTAATTTTTTTTAAAAACTAAAATTAATTACGAAATAAAATCATCAAGTTTTGTGAAAAAGTTTTATTGCGTAAATATAAGGTATAGCTAAATTGAGTAATAATTTTGTAATCTTTTAATGAGTTTAAGTTATAACAGTAATTTTGTCACTAAATTATCTTTCAAGTTATTAAAGCGTTTTCTTGGTTTTATTACATTCTTACAAACTTAACTCCAATATAGTGGTATAAGGAATAAAAACATCGTTGATAAGTTTATAATAAAGAAATTAAAACTAAATTACGAAAATCACATAAAAGTCTATCTCATAAAACTATTAAATTTCAAAACTTGATTTGAATACTGCTTCAGAAAATTAGTTTACTTTACAAATTAAAACATTAACTAAAAAGATTAATACAATTAACTTAATTTGCTTTTAATGTTTAACATTAAATAATAAGTTATTTTATGATACAGTGTGCGTCACATTAAATCCAACGTTTAGAGATACTGTACTTAATAACAGGTGCTAACCATGATTCCAGTATTTTTGACTTGAAGTTTTGCCTTTATTTTAAAATTTTTATTGTAATTTAATGGGAAACGAAAAAATAAGACAGTTAAGGTTCTTTGCCGAGTCAACCGAAATTACCGCAAACAAGTTTCAGCAGATTCACCCAACTCAACAAAACAAGAAATGCTACAGATATTTAAGAGTTCTCCAGTTTTTGTTTTAAATAATGTCGCAGTTAGAGATGAGAGTTTTCTTTTACCTTTTGAGAGTTTAACCTTCACTTCGACCAAAAATTTTAACTTTAACTCTAACCAGTAAACAATTTTGGTTTAACTTTATTAAAACTCTATTAAAAATATAGAAATTTTTTAAACAGTTACTGAAATTCTAAATTGAAAAGTTATAGAAGGGCGTAGAAAAAGAATATAAGGTTCAATAAAAAGTCTTTGCCCTTTAGTCGCTATTTAAGTGATCAAGTAATTAAATGCAACCGAATGTGTGAATAAAATTGTCGCTTAATAGAGAAGCATTAAATTTATATTAGAAGTGTGTTAACTATGAAATTTGAAATTTTAATCATATAATGATAAATTTAAAAAGAATAAATACCATTATTTGATGGCATAAAAAGTTTATTCATCATTCATTAATTAGTAGTGATGGGAAAAAGCTCAGCTTGAGCTTAAGAAGCTCGATTTTTTCGATTCTCGGAGCTTAAAGCTCAAGCTTGAAGCTCGGCGTTTATCGAGCTTGAGCTTGACAAGCTGAAGCTGAAGCTCCACGCCTTGAGCTTAATGAGCTTAAATTTACTCATAATAATGAAAACTAGTAATTTTAAACACATATTTATTAAGTATAGCAAAATTACTTAATAAAATGCGAGAAAAAAATTTGTCTTTTGAGAATTAAAATAATATAAAATAAAATTTTTACAATAAAACGCTAAAAATTAAATTAACCATATAAAAATGATTGCATCATAAGCTCCAAGCTCAAGCGCAAGCTCGAGGCATTTTTAATAAGCTCAAGCTCAATCTTATTTAAATTTCAGAAGCTCAAGCTTAAGTTATATAATTTTTGAGCTTGAGCTTGACAAGCTGAAGCTGAAGCTCACCATTTTTGAGCTTACTCCCATCACTATTAATTAGCCTTCAATGTGTGAATCACTTGCGTAACTTTTTTCGTAGGTTTTTATTTATGATGTAAATTAATTTTTTGATTGAAATAAATTGAACTCACATCCGAATGTAAACAAAAAAAGTGAATTCTAAACTATTTCTTAATTTTGTTTGGCACAATAATTACAGTTATTTTTTTCCTTTAATTAAGAAAATTACTTTACCAGCATAAGCGTTGCAAAACTTGTTAAATTTATAATCTGTAGATTTTATTTTTATATAGTTATCTCGCATAAGTAAATATTTATTCTAAATTATCTATAATATCGATAAAAAAATTGCTATTTTAGTTGTAAATTATAAAGTGCTCAGTATTTCCCATACAGTAGTAAATGGAAAATTTTATCGGTAAAGTAGTATTAATAACTGGATCGAGTGGCGGCATCGGTGAAGCCATTGCTCTCCATTTCTCAAAGTTGGGCGCAAATATAGTGATCACTGGCCGTAATAGAGATAATGTAAGACTTGTGGCAAAGAACTGTGGTTCAGTTTTGCAAAACGGTTCAAAGGTATTCAGTTTTTTAGTCTGCAGTTTAAAGTTTGTATAGACATTAAAAAATTGTAAAATTATATATATATATATAATTCAAACCAAAATTAAAGACAATTTATTCTCGATTCTAACAAAAGATTCTCAAAATAATCGCTGATCTAACAAATGACGATGAAATAAGAAACTTAATCGAAACGACAGTGAGTGAGTTCGGAAGAATCGATGTGCTCGTCAACAATGCCGCGATTAGAGGATTGACTAACATGACACTCGACACAACATCGCTGATGCGAACATACGACCAATTAATGCGCACCAACTTAAGGTCGATCGTAGTTTTGACGCACTTAGCTGTGCCACACTTAGAGAAAACTAATGGAAATATTGTTAACATATCTAGTATTGGTTCTTTAAAACCCGTAATACGCCTAAAATTTGTTGTAATAAATATTTATCTGTATTTTTTCCTGTAAAATAGATAGCAAACAGATTTGTGTATTGTATGGCGAAAAGTGCGTTAGACATGTTCACCAAATGCATTGCTATAGAATTGGGTCCAAAGCGGGTTCGAGTTAACAGTGTCAAGTAAATCACGTCACACTTTATTTTCTTGTAATTAATAGTGATTATACATAAATTATTTGTAGCGCTGGTCTTGTTGTAACAAAAATAGCGAACTACGCGATCGGACAACTGCCTGACGCTTATACTGAACGCGATTTAAATAATTATAAAGAAGCTGTTAAAAACCAAACACCACTGCGTGTAGTGGGAGAACCGCGGGATGTGGCAAATACGGTGGCATTTTTGGCATCTGATGCCGCATCGTTTATAACTGGTGCTATACTCGTACAGGACGGCGGATTTATTTTGTAAAATAATTGCTTTTTTAGAGTTTATTTTTAAGTCATTATTAAACTATTAAATGTCTAACAAATTTGATCGTTTAATAGATATATGTCGGCTATAAATACTAATCAAATTTAAATGTCTAACAAAAGTAGAGGTATTCGAATGAGAGCTACGAGTTGTCGCCAGACTTGCGAAAACATAAACGATCGCGCGATTTCATAATTGAACAAAATTTTGCAACAAAATATTCTTAATATAAGATGATCAACAAAAATTAAATGATAATCAAAATTCTATTTTTATGATTCTGTTGATTGTTTTAGTATCGATTTTTCAATAGCTTTAAAAGAGATTTTTGATCTTTGGTCGCTGAATGACAGTTAAATCAAAACTCACATGAATTTTATCATTTTTATTGCTTTTTTTATCACAGAATCAATTATTGAGTAATTATTTATACTGTTATTATGTGGAACTAATTTATTATATCTCGTTATATCTCAATTAAATGTATCTTGCAATTGATTGCTGCGTGCGTTTAAAATCAGCGATAAATTTTATTCTAAAGAAAAGTACTGTACTGTGAAAAGTATTGCACAAGAAAGTAGCAGTCCTTTAATTACCGTAAGTGTTAAATAGAAGTTTGAATGCAATCATTTTAAATAAACAGTTTCAACAAACCTTAATTTTATTACAGTAAATTAAAAATAATGGGGAAAACTAAGAAAGTTAATATAATTGTTAATTTAGACACTAAATCGGAATTAAATAATAGTGTTGACACACAAGCGGTTACAACAAGTATTGCGGACATTAAACAATTGAAGCAAAAAAGTTTAGCAGAAAAAATACCAGCGTATGGTCTAATTTTGGCGTCACTATCGGTGTTTTTGGCGTCACTACAGATAGTTTTTGTAAAGTTATTAACAGATGTTAATCCACTTATTGTGTTAGTTGTGAGGTATTTAATTCTATATTATTTCTAATGTGATTTCTAACCATATTACCCATAAATTATCAGAAATGGATTTCAAGTGATAATATATGGCGTGATTTGCGTTATTAAAGAGCACCGATTTTGGGGCTATAAAGGCGACGAAATGTATCAACTCATTCGATGCATATCCGGCGTATTTTTCTACGTATTGTATTACGTATCGATGAAAATGATACCGATGTCGGACTTCGCCACAATTAACGCTTCGGTGCCGGTATTTGTCAATATATTCGCGTTCATTATAATAAAAGAGTCACTCAGTTTACTTAAAATATTGATGGCAATACTAGTTTTAGTGGGAGTGATAATAGTTGCAAACCCGGAGTTTTTATTCGGACCAAACCCGGACCAGACCTATGAAAATAAACTGTTAGGAATTATATTTTGCACAATCAGTGTTATCTGTTTTTCGATGTGTATCACTCTTTTACGCAAACTGAGGAGAACACCGGTTGCGATAAACGGTTTATGGTTAGCAGTATTCTTAGTGATCGCTGGTTCGGTTATGGTCTATATTATGGACGTGTTCACACTGCCAACCGGTTGGATGACGTGGTCTATACTAATAAGTGCCGGATTTTCCGGGATTTTAGAGCAAACTTTATTCATAATGTCTTTTAAGCACGAAAGCGCTGGCGGTATTGCGGTCACCAAACCATTGTTCATAGTATTCTCGTATATCTGGGCTTTGGCTATATTTGCGGAGATCATAACATGGACTTCAATTGTTGGCTCAATTATTATATCTGCGTGTGTTGTGATTCTAGGCATTCATAAATATAAATTAGAAAAAGTGCAACACAATCAAATAAAAATCAGAGTTTGAAATTAATTTTTATTTTTTTGTCATATACTTTTACAATTAGTACTGCATTAATATTTTCAACTAGACTTCCCTATTTTTTAATTCATTTTTAGCAGAATTAAAACATTAATCCTAATAATTAGAGTGAATGATAACGAAATTAAATGAAATAAAATTTATATATTATCTCAAATTCACAGAATCAAATCATATTAGTAGTCGTTGTAATTTCTATTAAAAATATGTGAACTTTTTAAAAAACAGCAATTTATCATCAGTGTATTTACCACCAAAGTCACTGTACAGTCACTGTAATCCATAACTTCTATTGATTGGTAAAAACTTAAATGCAAAATCATTTTTTTGCTATTACTTGATATAACCGATAATAAGCATGAAGAATAGAACAAATCCTAAATAAAATTTAAATAATTCATAAGTGGTTAATGTAAGCGTTTTATAGCACGAAAAACCAATTTTATGTCCGCTTAGTCTCATAATTACAGATGAAATTTTAAATTTTAAACCAATACTGAATTTAGCTAAGTTTCTAACTAGTAGTGGGTTATCTAAACAGATATCGAATTTTGCTAAGTTTCTAACAAACAGCGAGTTAAGCAAAGTGTATGGCGAATGAGCCACCGATGATATACTGGCTATGGCTTGAAATGCGACACAAACGATAAGAATAGCGACAACTGTGACAAAAACACAGGTATAGTAGTAGACATTATTCCAGTCTTTAAGATAGATTGTCAAAATCAGAAATGTGTTGACGTTAAAAGTCGAATAATAATACATAATAAGTAATTTCAATTGTAGAAACTGGTCAAAACTTTCGATGGCGAGACAGCAGTTATTATGTCGTTTGATAATTTGCCGAATGTGTCGCAATTTACCTAAAATTATAAATCAATTTTAAAATCTATAAAATTTTGCTTTACTTGTCTCAAAGACTTACCACTGAGTAATACTTTAAAATCATCGTTAATTTGTCTGAGCTTGCATTTAATAAAATACAGCAATACTATCGCGAATGTTATTAAGTAGTGAACGGTTAGAAAGACGTATATAATTGCAATGCAATCGATGGCACATGAAAGCGCTAGTAATGGTAGAAAGAAATTAGTATTGGAATACATGTATGTAATAACCATAAGCGAAAGGTATATTATAGTGAACATTAAGCCAATAAACTTGTATAAATGAATTACTGGTGGCTTAAGCACAGATGTCAATACTTTGAGCAAAACGCGAAACTTTTTAGCATACTTTTCGTTGAGTATAGGTTGTGATCTTAATTTCAAAAACTCATTAATGGTTTGACTAATTAATGAAAATTTCGAGAGTATCCTAACATCGATTGTTAACCACTGGATTCTGATTAAAAACATACTGATTGCGCCGAACGAAAAAAATAAATAGAGTAGACGTATAGTTTTGGGTGAAATAAATAGCGAAAAATCCACGAGAAGTGTTTGTATCCATGAATCGTTTGGAAACACTGCCGCGAAAGTGTATTTTATGAAACTGATAACAAATGTGATATTCAATAGCCATGCGATGCGAGTTTCACGACGAGATGACACTCCTTCCACATAATCAGACAGTGATTTTGAGCCATGAATGTAACAATATTTTCCAAACACTTCGAACGATTTGATGTCATATATATACTTGTCATTTGAGAACCAATAATTGTGTGTGAGATAATATTTTGGTTTGAAATTTATTTGGTTTAAATGTTTTGTAGGCATAACTATTATAATAAGGCGTATGTTTTACTGTATTTCGACAAAAACTAAACTATTTATTATTGAGAACTGATATTACCATGAGAACTACTTCCCAATAATACTTTATAATTGCTTAATCTATAAGAAAGTTAATATAACTTAAGTTGCTTTAGTTTTAGGTACTTAATGGTAATTTTTATCGCAAAATAGTGATTAATGATTAAAATTATTATCATCTCTATTATTGTTTATTTCATTTTGCTTCAGTTTCAAAGTCTATATTTTTAAGCGATTTTTGTAAATTATGTATAATTTTCGAATACAAAAATGATAAATTATTGTCAGAGACAGGACTTTTTTGGACTTAAAATAGATAAATAGTGTGAGTAAAATCGGACTAAAAAATGATTAAAAATCGTACTAAAAAAAAGCGGAAAATAAAATGTAAAAACACTTATTTTTGAACTTTTGAATAATATTTTTCTATAATAATTTCTATGAAAATTTTTTTTTACAATTCAAAACATTGAGATTTTACATTCAAATGTTTCAGTCATAAATAAAATAAAGCTGAAAATTTTGGGAGTCTAGAAAACTCATCGAATTTGAACGATAATTTTGTGAAAATATTAAATAATCAGAAAATCCGCTAAAAAGTGGATTTTTTTTAAAAATTTGTAAAAATCGGTTTTAGCGGACTAACAAAATGTGTTTATTGTAATCCTTATTTCGTATTAAGAATATATATCTATTTTTACGCTTAATTAATGCAATCAGAAAAAAGGCGGATTTTACGAAAAAGTCCTGTCTCTGATTATTGTAAACTTTAATTATAAATAGAGAACTTTAATGAATGGGTAAATTTTATAGATTTATTAATCATTAATTATGTTCATAAGTTTTAATGCACAAAACAAAAAAAAACAAGTTTATTCTAATTTAAATCTTAGCAAAACTAATCTATTTTATGGATTTCAATGTTTCTCTCATTCCGTCTGTTATTAGTGGTCAAAATGAGTGTCAATCTTTAAAGTTAGAAGCATATTATTTAAAAAAATACGTTAAATCTAATAAATTCATTTTGTCACATCTTATTTTTTTCATGTTTCGAACATTTAGACAGAGATTAACGCCTGATAATCTATGAGAGAGGGCTTTCTAAAAATTTATATTTTAAATTAAAATATACTGAAGTTAAAGTAAATTTTAAGAAAAATGATTATAATTTTTAAAATTCATTAGGATTGTATTAAAAATGCTCATAAATTAGAAAAAGTGCAACACAATCAAATCAAAATAAGCGTATGAAATAAATCTCTTTATTTTTTTTCTTTTAGTGATAAACTTAAATAATAGAATTAAAAAAATTAACACTTAAGATACTGTAACCGCTAATTCATTGGTAAATATCAATACAAATCATTTTTTGCTGTTACTTGATATAAACGATAATAAGCATGAAGAATAGAACAAATCCTAAATAAAATCTAAATAATTCATAAGTGGTTAATGTGAGAGTTTTATAGCACGTGAAACCAATTTTATGTCCGCTAAGTCTCATAATTACTGATGAAATTTTAAATTTTAAACCGATGTTGAATTTTGCTAAATTTCTAACTAATAGTGAGTTATTTAAACCGATATCGAATTTTGCTAAGTTTCTAACAAACAGCGAGTTAAGCAAAGTGTATGGCGAATGAGCCACCGATGATATGCTGGCTATGGCTAGAAATCCAAGGGAAACAATAAGAATAGAGACAACTGTGACCAAAACACAGAAATAATAGTACAGAATATTCCATCCTTTAAGATTAATTAACAAAACCAAAAATGTGTTGATTATAAAAATCGAGTAATAATAAATAATAAGTAATTTAATTTGTAAAAACTGGTCAAAACTCTCGATAGCGAGACAGCAGTTATTATGTCGTACAATAATTTGCCGAATATGTCGTAATTTACCTAAAATTAAAAAACTATATTTTAAAATCTATGAGATTTGCTTTACATGACATAAACAATAGATGGTAGAAAGTTAACCTCTAGACTACCGTAAGTTAGTCCAGGTCTTTGATGTCAGGAGAGGTCTGAGTTCGATTTAGCTTACTGAGAGTCCTGAGTCCAGGTTCGAGTTCGGCCACAAAAGACTTGTACTCGGAGCCGACCCGGACTCGAATATTACATAAAATATTCTGGAAAATTTATTTTTTCAACCATAAATTGATAAATTTTTCTAAAATATTCACTTTTTTTAGAACAATTAATTTATATTATTTTTTAAACTAACGTACATAATATTATTACAACACATTTAGGCATTATTATAATTGAGTTCTAATTAATATTTAATATTATTTTTCAACAATTAAAGTTCGGAGTGCGAGTCCGGGTCTTTAAAGGTAGGACCGAGTTCAAGTCCGGGTCTTACAAATCACTTCCGAGTCCGAGTCCTGAACTCTAGTATAGAAATCCGGGTCAAAGACCTGAAAGACTCGGAAAGACCTTGCCATCTATACTTTAAACACATACCATTGAGTAATAATTTAAAATCATCGTTAATTTGTCTGAGCTTGCATTTAATAAAATACAGCAAAACTATCGCGAATGTTATTAAGTAGTGAACGGTTAGAAAGAGATATGTGATTGCGATGCAATCGATGGCACATGAAAGCGCTAGTAATGGTAGCGAGTAATAAGTATTGGAATACAAGTAAGTAATAACCATAAGACAAACGCATGTTATATTGATTATTAAACCAAATAACTTGTATAAATGAATTACTGGTGACTTCAGTACAGATGTCATTATTTTGAGCAAAACGCGAAGTTTTTTAGCATACTTTTCGTTGAGTATGGGATGTGATCTTAATTTCAAGAACTCATTAACGGTTTGATTAATTAATAAATATTTTGATAGGATTTTAATATCAATTGTTAACCACTGGATTCTGATTAAAAACATACTGATTGCGGCGAATGAAAAAAATAAATGGAGTAGACGTACAGTTTTGGGTGAAATAAATAGTGAAAAATCCACGAGAAGTGTTTGAATCAACCATTCGTCTGGAAGTACTGCCGCAAACGTGTATTTTATGAATGCAATAAAAAATATAATATTCAATAGCCATGCGATGCGAGTTTCACGACGAGATGACACTCCTTCCACATAATCAGACAATGACTTCGAGCCATGAATGTAACAATATTTGCCAAACACTTCGAACGATTTGATGTCATATATATATTTGTCATTTGAGAACCAATAATTGTGTGTGAGATAATATTTTGGTTTGAAATTTATTTGGTTTAAATGTTTTACAGGCATAACTGTGGTATTACTTATTGCGATAAAAAAAAAACCTAAAAAGCTATTTATTACTGAGAACTGATATTATTGTTATGAGAACTACTTTTCATAATTGCTAAATCTATAAGAAAGTTAATGATACTTAATTTGCTTTAGTTTCACGTACTTAATGGTAATTTATCGCAAACTAGTGATTAATGGTTAAAATCTCGTATTAGTATATCTCTATTATCGTTTAATTCATTTTGTTTCAGTTTTAACTTCGAAATTTTAAGCGCTTTTTTTATAAATAATGCATAATTTTTGAATGCAAAAATAATAAATTATAGTTGACTTTATGTCATTTCATTCATTTATTTCAAAATGTTTGAATAAATTTAATAATTATTAATGACATTCATAAGTTTTAATACACAAAACCAAAAAAAACAAAACAAAAGCTTTTTCTAATTTTATGGCTTACACCAAACTATGGTCGATATTACGAATTTCATAGTCACTGTTATTCCGTTCGTTATCAGCGGTCAAATTGAGTTTCAATCTTTATAGTTATAACCTTATACTTTTTTAACTTACCTTAATTTCTCCACACATCATATACACAAATATGATATGGAGAAAAAATATGATAGGAAAGGATGAGTGGGGAGAAAAAATTGACTGATGAGTTTTGATACATTCACTTTACTAGTTATACGACATCATACATGTATAACAACTGACCGGTCAATTAACAAAATGACTCAAATATGTGCATTTTATTGAACTGATAAATTTTTTAATCCTAACTTAAAACCAAACTTAAAAGCATTAGTACTCCATAATAAATGTACTAATCATTGGTCAATCTTATCCTAACATTTCATTTTTAGTTCATTTCATTTACAAGCGATTTTATTTAAAATGTGCCGCAGTTTTATATTGAAGAATGGTTACCACAGCGACAGTTTCGATCGTTTCGGCGATGATATGTGCGAATATTTATTACAATTTTTACCATTCGAGGATAAAATGAGATTCGAATGCGTTTCGAGACAATGGAAACGATGCGTATTTAAAAAGCAGTACGAGTTTCGCATAACTAATAACGACGACGTTTTCAATGATGACAAACCTAAATTATTCAACGAATTACCGATATATCGAATGCTTGACTTTTTCGACCAAAACGCGAAAACAGTGAATAAAGTGTGCGAAAACTTATTGAAAAGGTGTTTATTTGTGAACAAGGTTACCATCAGCGATAATATCAGTAATAAGCTATTGCTGACAATTATCGATAACTGTAATCACTTAAAATGGATCAAATTTAATACGATATTTCCAGGCAAGTATGCGCTAAAGTGTTACGCGCGACAGAAAGGTTGCCCAGAATTACTGCTTTGCAATTATATTAATTTTATCAGTTGGCGAATGGAAATCAACGGCCGATTGAACGCGATTAAACTGTGTCCGATTCGCGTATCGAACGCTAATTTGAGCGATTTTATATGTGCCGACGAAGTACTCGCGCCGAAACTCCGAGAGCTTAACGAGTTTAACGAATGCGATAAATCTGATTGTATGGATATATTCGTTGACAGATATGCGAACAGTATTAAAGAATACGAAGTAATTATGGATCACAGTATCGATGTTCAGTACAAGCAATTAAGTCAACTGACACTTTTAACAAATCTAGTCAACTTGAAAATCTCGTTAAGGAGTACAGAATTAGCGAAAACTATTGCGAGTATTGCTAGCATTGGTGCGCAATGTAAAAAAATCAAGTATTTAGAACTCAAACATTTGGTTTCTCTTCGGCCATACTCTGATCAGTACACTATTAACAGAGATTTAACTGCGCGTATGATTTCGGTTGACATTTTAATTACCGTGCAAGCATTTAGTCAATTAACTCGTTTAGTCGTTTGTGTGCCGTACTATAGTGGAAACAAAGTGATCACTAATTTCACTGTGAAGTTGATTAAAAACTGTAAACTTTTGACGCACATTGAAATAAAAGCAACGATTACCGACAACTTCTTCGCCGACATTCATCAAGTTATGCCGCAATTAATGGCGTTAATAATCGAAACTAATAAATCGTTATCAGACGAAGTGATGCACTGTTTGGCAAAATTGGCACAATTAAAATCGCTTAAAATTTCAACGCATACTTATTACTTGCAGATCACTGAGACTGGAATTAATGAGTTAACCAAAAACTGTATTCACATGAAATCGCTTACACTTAAACGTTTGTCCAGTAGTAATATTAATCAGTTAATTAAAATCGCACTTAGTTATCCTCGAATTAGTTTCAATTATTATTTAATGGATGATTTCATGCATATAATAAGTGACAGCAGAGATGTGCCAAATAACATTGGGTTTCATGTATCAATTGTTGACGAAGTTTTTAATAACTCATTCACGCATTTTGTGAATTACTAACTAATTCTTACCTGCTATTTATTGTTCAATTAATTTTTTAATCAATTTTTTTAGTTATGTTTTATAAAAAATATATATCATTTGTTGTATCTTTGATTTTAATTTCAATTTTTAATTTTAATTTGTATTTTTATATGCGCTTTTCATCATAATATTTTTAATTTATTAATTTCGATGTTATGACATTCGTAAAAGAATATTCACTTGTAAAAAACACTCGTCTTATTGCTAAATAATAGCAACAGAGATTCAGATTGACTTAATAATAAAATACACTTTTAAATAAAGTTTGTGCACATTCTGAGTAGTGTTGTTTTACTTCTACTTTTCAATTTCAATTGTATTTTACTTTTTCTTCCGAAGAAAATTTCAATTTCGATTGTATTTTACTTCTGTCCTTGAAATCGATATCAATTTTACTTTTACTTAAAGTAAAATTGATTTTCGCTATTTTACTCTTACTTTTTAATTTTGCTTTTCATGTTATTTTTCAATATTTTAATTTACTTTTTCTTATATCCTTTTGTTTCAATTTTACTTTTTCTTCTTTACGTTTTATTTAAATTCGATTGTATTTTACTTTTTCTTTTAAGTATTATTTTAATTTAGATTGTATTTTACTTTCGCTTAAACGAAAGTAATAGTAAAAATATTTTTTGCTTTTTTCTAAGAAAAAGCAAAACAACACTAATTCTGAGTGTGTGCGAGAGAGAGAGAATCATTTTTTAATAACTTTATTGTAGAGATGAGCATTTTAGTCCGCCTAACCTTAGGCTTAGGCTATAGGCTGAGCCTAAGCCTACATTTTTCATAGGCTGTAGGCTTGAGCTTAAGACTTGAAAGATTTTAGGCTTAGGCTCCAACAGATTTGTCTATAAAAAGGCCGCCTAACCTCTAGGCTGTACTCGATATCGATATTTCTTAAAAAAATAAATATATTATAAAAATTTCATTAATTAAAAATTAAAAAATTAATGTTTCAGTAATTTGACACTTAAATTGAAATATACATATTAGCTGTATTAAATTTTAAATTAATTGAAGTATTTTTAACATTAAAATTTATTATTAATTTCAATTATATTCGGCGTTTAAATTTTTAATGAGCCTAAATAGGCGGCCTAAGGTTTTGACTCATAGGCTGAGCCTAGGACTAAGCCTATTGTTTTTTATCAGCCTAAACCTAAAGCCTTAGACATCTACAAATCTGTCAGCCTAGAGACTCTTGACAAGTCTTAGGCTCAGCCTAAATTCTCATCTCTACTTAATTGCAAGAATAAAAATTAGAAAACGTCTTATATAATATAAAATTTCAAATTTTAGATTTTTAGTCACTTTTTAAAATACATTAATTATTGTGCCACCAATAAAAAAATTGAAATTTGAAAAATTGTCGTTAAAATCCAACGAGATTTTGAAACCTCTTTAATTTTTGCCAAAAAGAAAAAATTGTCTCTCAAATCTGTCGAGATTTGATTCCAAATCACAAGAATTTTGTTAATTTATTATAGCAACACTTATTGAAAAAGTGTTAATTTGTCCCCTCTTTAGTTTTGGGTCCAAACTTTGGACTCTGAATAACTATTGTGTGTAATAGACATGTAAATCGCGAAAAATTTCAGACCCGAACCCGACAGTAGTCCGAGAGTTACAAACCCGACCCGACCCGAG
>JAQIVF010000739.1:0-18592 GCA_034698365.1 Steganacarus magnus
TTAATTAAAAATATTGATCTAAATCTTATGATTAGGGCCATTTAGGGCTAAATTTGGAAATTAGGGTAAATTAGGGCAAATTAGGGTAAATTAGGGCAAATTAGGGTAAATTAGGGTTGACCCTAATAATCAGATCTCTGATAATAACCAAACACTGACATTCGACAAAAAACTATAAAAAAAAATTTAATTTTAGTAAAGTAATGCCCACTGCATTAATGAGTGTTTATTTTTTCTTTCCAAAATATTATCCGATAGATTTGAGACGAAAAAAGAAATACTTCAACAACTCTAGTATTTTAGGGCAATATCTAGAAATAGATTTATATTTTAATAATCCTTTCCATTGATATTTAATTACAGTTATAATGACGATAATAATCCATTAAAATTAAAATCATTACTGCCACAAGAATATATCGCGAATTCACCACCAAATAAGTGTGAGAGAGATATTATTTTATTTAATCGCTAAAATGTGATCGCACTCATAGTAAATCTATTTGCAGCGCATCCAGTTTACATAGGAATAGAGATATTAGACGTTGACAGTGTTAAAGATGCCGAAAACGTAAGTGTTATCATCTATTTTCACGTAAAATTATGCTCCACTTGTTTACATCGTTGTGATTTGTGAAATGTTATTATTTCGGTAGTTTTGGATAATTATGGATATAGATTTGACTTTTTAACTTTAAACAAAGTTAAAGAATAACACTGCAAATGTAAATAAAAGTTTTATGATGTATCGATTTTAGCTAAAAGTAAAACAACTTTTTTTGGAATTTGACAAAGTTTGCTTGCAATTTATTAGTTTTCACATTATATTCTGAATACTGTTACAGTATTGGTAAGGTCTATTAAATAGCACATTATTACCAGTATCATATAAATAATACCGTATATTAAATGTAACCACGTTTTAAAAAATTACCATATACTGTATATATATTTGACAGAATATTGCGTACACATATTAGGATAATGATTATGAAGAGTTCAATGAATAAATTACGGTATCTTTTAAAATGAGATTGAGTACTAATTTTTTATTGGGTCTTTAATTAGGTTTTTTTTTGAACATTTTTGTTTAATCGTTTTTATCTAAATGTGTTTAATTTATTTTGCAAAACTTTTTATGCAAAAAACTTTAAACGATAAAATACTGCAACAGTAGATAACTATAAATTAGTGATGGGAAAAAACTCAGCTTGAGCTTAAGCTAGCTTAAGCTGAGCTGAGCTAGAAGCTCGATTTTTTCGATTCTCGGAGCTTAAAGCTCAAGCTCGAAGCTCGGCGTTTATTGAGCTTGAGCTTAATGTGCTTAAATTTATTCATAATAATGAAAAATAGTAATTTTAAATACATATACTTATTAAGTATTACATATAGCAAAATTACTTAATAAAATGTGAGCAAAAAAAATTGTCTTCTAAGAATTAAATAATATAAAATAAAATTTTTACAATAAAACACTAAAAATTAAATTAACTATATAAAAATTCAACCGAAATTCGACAAAAAATTCAACCGATAACCGACTGAATTTTTCCATTTTTCTGACCGAAAATTCCGCCCCTTAGTTATAACTGAAATACAGTATATATTCAATGATCATTTACTTTAAAATTACATTTTTTTGCAGTATTTTTCTCTTCGAATGTATTTGTTTGAGGTGTGGTACGACAATAGATTGAACATTTCTAATATATCGGCAACAAATGAATCAATATTAGTGCCAAACGAGTACACGGCATGCATTTGGACGCCTTCTCTTGAGTTTGAGGCGAGCACTCAAAAAGATGAACGATTAACTCCATACACTATGGTTAATATTAATTATGATAAATTAATTTTTCGAAGATCGAGGTAAACTGCTTTATATAATAATAATAATTTCGGTGCCAAATATTTCGTTAAGAATTCATTTCATAAGACATTGCACTAAATTTTGGAAATAAGCGAATATTACCCTAAAATTCCGATAATAATGCGCATTAAATTATGATAAGTTATGGTTAATTTCCTAATTCAATACATAATTTAATAGTTTTAAATCGTTAATTTATATTTCATAATCGTAATTAAATATGTAAATTTTAAAATTTTTATCAAAAGTTCCAAAGATAAAGCAATAGATTTCTAAATTTATTAAAAATTAGAATTATTAAGAATAAAATTAATTATTTACTTACTTATTTGCAAATTTGTTTGTTACTATAATTTTTTAAAACTCGAAAATAATATCCAAGGATTGTTAGTGGTTCTGATTTTTCTAGAAAAAGTTATATCCATTCATAACCTATAATAGTGTTATTAAGCTGAATGTCTTTAAGCCGTTCTTCTTTTATTATAGATACTCTTTTAACGTTAGATGTAATATGAATTTAGATAATTATCCGATGGATAAACATCATTGTCTTTTTAAAATACGTTCATGTAAGTGATGTTACATTTTAATTATAGTTAGTATAATAATTAAAGTAAATTAAATGAATTGAGAAGATTTTTATTTTGTCTTAATCACACATTGAGTACTAATAAATAAATTGAGGAAATTACTATAAATTATAGTGAGTTTGTTACGTGGTTAATAATTAAGGTCACACACCAGTCTATAGTCAACCATCATGTGTATACTGTATTTATGAGCCAATAATTTAATATTAAGAACTACTTGTAGAAGAAGTTCCTTTTTATGAAATATTTCAGAATGAATTAAATTGAAACTAAAGTTAATTTTTAAAATTCACGCAAATATAATTTGATACCAGTTTCAGAGTCGATGTCAAAAGTAGATCTGCATTGGTTAGCTGAACAAAACAGTCCATTTCAGGATCTTCTTCACAAAAATAAAAGCGTGATAAAACGAAACGCGTTTAGCGCTTCACTGTTTGAAACAGAAATCGGTTATATATCGAAGAATATAACACAATGGCTAAACGAAAACTACACATCACTGGAGGTTATGTTCATATTTAAGCGCACAATGACCGCAAGCGTTCTAACCGTATATATACCGAGCTCTTTAATTGTCACATTGTCTTGGCTTCAATTCTGGTTTGATGTGGAAGCAGTGCCCGGAAGAATGGCATTGGGTTTGTCTGTTTAGACAAATGTTTTGATACACGAGATAACAGTTTGTTTCTGTATTTTGTTAGGAATTATGTCGATTTTAACTCTAATGACACAAATCTTGACGAACTACGAGAAAGCGGTAAACCACGTCACTGCTATTGATTACTGGCTGTTTGTCTGCCTTATTATGGTATTTCTAGCGCTCATGGAGTATCCAATCGCTTATACTATATCTCATTATTACAGTGATCACAATCTAAATCAAAAAAGCATTTCAAAGGTATAAATACTAGGATTAACCCGTTTGCTTCGCCAACTTTTAACCATAGATTAATAGTGGTTATTAGATTTCTACCCATGCAATGCATGGTAATATAGACTGTAAATTTAAATTTAAGTTCGTATTATGCATTGTTTCCCGTAAGATAGCGACTATATTTAATTATCACTTGTTTCTAGCAAATGTATTGCAGTAACAATTGTCTGGATTTTTCAAGTCACATGTTATAAACTGTTCTCAGTTTTGATGATTACTGAACCCCAAGGTTAGACATACTGCTTAACTGCGTTACTATGGAAACTTTACTGAAATGGTTCATATACGTTATACATGATATGAAAACGATTTAATTTGAATTTAGTTAAAAACAAGAACTAAATTTCATATTGAGCTAAATTTCATGTTACTCAATATAAATACAAAGTGAGTTAAAAACTATTTTTTTTATTCTAAGGAATCCGAAAACAATATAAAAAAGAATACAAGCAGCATCTCATTGCAGCCAACAAATAAAACAACTGTGTCTCGGATTCAAAACAGAGCGTCAACTTTGCCGCAAGAGAGTAACGAAAAGTTTGCTTTGATTGACAAAAATGATGTTAATATGACAAAGGCTTTATCCGATATTTGTGACGCATTGCAAACTCAGGCCAAAATGTTAGACGACTTACGCGACAAATTGGATGCGAGTTCGAAATCTAACACACGTTTGAGTAAAGTTGATTATGTCAGCAGATTTGTATTTCCAATTGCGTTCGTTTTGTTTGTCTTGATTTATATTATGGTTTATACTATTAAAAACCAAAGTGATATCAATTAAAACGATTTTCGCGCTTAAATAATGATACTTGTGTTGTTAGAAACTTTAAAAATTATTTTTAACTCTTTATAAATTAGTTGGTATTTTTATAATTGTTAGACTTTAATTGATAAAATAAATTATTTAAGATAATATCACACGAATCCAATTAATGGTAAGAATCCAGTTATTGAATTAATAGTAAAAATGGTAAGTTTCACAAATTTATGGTAAAGGCGTGCCAAATCTAATTTAAACATCATCAACATTGATGTGTTATTTTAAAAAATAATCTTCAATCACTTTAAGCACTCAAACCAAGAGTTTAAATAAAAGTAAGTATACTATTCTATCGCTATTTAATTTTTATTTACAGTATAATAAATTGTCGGTATTATGAAATTAGTATGTTTTTTAAAAAGATTTATGTTTCTATTTGTGAAAACAAATTAGTTTTATGGTATTTTTTAAATTACTAATTAATTCATGAGTTATGTCAAAAACTAATTTATTAATAGTTTTTTACGTATTTGTTGGTCACTGAAACAGTAAATGATATCGAATTCAGAGAAAATTTTCTTTTAAATTTCCTAATAAATATTTGTTAGAAAATACGCTAAAATTTCGTCTCAACTCAAAATGTATAAACTCTACAACTTTACGTATATGTACTGTACTGTAATCATAACAACTCTATGGCAACAGTGAAAACACGTGTGTTTCTATTTAAATGTCAACTCTGATATGTTTTCTAAATTTTAACAAATATTATTTTAAACTTTTTTTGTCGATTATTATTTATAATTATTATAAACCTAAATAATGCGTTATCAATTATTAAAATTGATAATAATGTTTAGTATAAGCTATGTATTATATAAATTTAACAAACCATACGAGAGAGGGTTTCATTGCGACGACACATCTATATTCAAACCGTTTCACCCCATCATTATTCCGATGTATTACTTATTACTATTTTCGGCACTGATTCCAACGGTTGTGATGTGTTTAGTGATGAGTGGACCACAGTTATACTTAAAATTATATAAATTTTATTTCGGTCTTATATTGTCATTTATTTTGGTGCTGTCGTGCAAGAACTTGTTCGGAAGACTCAGACCTAATTCTATTGCCGGTAAGTTTTTGAAACTTTTAACTCCAAATTTATTCCAGATTACTATTTACACACAATTGTTTGCATTTATTTTATTTGTTATTATCCAATATCAATAAATTAATTAATGTTTTAAATCTCATAGCTCTGAGTTTTTAACGCATTCAAAAACAAATAATTAAATTACAATTTATTAAATTAATATTAAAATATTGACTGGAGTTTTATCTATAATTTATTTTCTTGTTTATAATCAATGAATAATTTTATTAATTAACATTAAGTAACACGATATTTGTATTTACTTTAAATATAAATTTTTAGCTCACTTTCTCTTAAGAAAAGTCAAGCTAAACTTTATCTTTACCTTTTTATCTATTAATAAAATGTCAAAAGTTATTTTAATTTCATAAGAAAGTGATCTCACTTATGAATATTCATGTCTTGTTTTAACATTATTTGGATGGAAGAACATTTTCAATAAAATATCTTTTTGACAATCATAATGAGTTAAAAAGGCAAAGTTACGCACAGCTAATTTAAATAACATGCATACTGAATCAGATGCGCTTTAAGTCTGAATAGAAATAATTTAAATTAACATAGGTTTTAGCCTTAAAGCGTTTGCATCCAATTATTTGGAATTTTCCAATGAAATTACGTAAACAACCATAAATAATAATATTCATCCTTATCAGTGAAGTAGATTTCACTGTTGTAAACGATAAAATAACATATAAAATACTTATATTAATAATTTGCATTTTTAGTTTTTCGACAGGAAATAATTAACACAATTAGTAGTAACGCTTAATCATTATTGCAGGAATATGTCACGCAACGCATTACTGCAACATATCATCGGCATATATACCGGAGTTTGAATGCGTGAACGCATTGCCGAAACTAGTGAAAGAGGCCAGACTATCGTTCTATTCCGGTCACTCTTCAGTGGGCGCTTACTCAGCAGTTTATTTGATGATATTTATCTATTTTCACGTCAGAGTTAACGCGAAAATTAAATTATTACTGCTTTCGCTTGTATTAATTGTCGGATTGGTTCCTGGCTATACTCAAGGTATCACTAATTGGCATCACGTCAGTGATATCGCTGTTGGATATTCGGTCGGCGCTTTAACTGCTCTTTTTGTTGTTAAATATAATTACTTATCGAACAATTATTTTGATTAACATCTAATATAATAATAAATTATTTTATATTTTTTGTCACTGCACGCACTTTTTTTTACAAAACTCGACTCATTTTACAGACCAAAAAGTTCAAATAATTTTAAATAAAAGTAATTTAACCGTATTGTTATTAGGAATTGATATTAAGATTGAATTATTATGATTGTGATAGAAATAATTTACTAAATAACAAATTGAAATTTTTTAATCTAAAATTATGTAATTATTGATTTTTTAAATATTTTAATTTAGAATTTTCTTTGAGTGGAAAACCGAACAATTGTTAACACAATAGTTTACTTATTTTACACTTTTAACGCAACAGTTTTATTAATGCTGTTTAGTTATCATAACTTTCTGTAATCATATTTAACCTAATTATGTTTTAAGTGATTGATTGAACAATAAATAAATTATTAATAAAAGTGTTGTTTAAATAATCAAATCATATGAAATAAACAAAAATTTTTTTTAAAAACAACAGTATATACTGTACTATAGAGTTTGTTTTTGTTGTGCATAACCTGTTACAGTACAGTATGAGAATGGCTTACAGAGCCATCGTTCGAGAATGTCTGATATAAAGGCGGAGTCAAAGTTGCAATTATATGTCATTTACGCAAAAAATAATTTCAAGTTTTAATTATTTATTTTTTACAGTGCCTTCAAAGTAGAATGAATATAATTTGCATATACTTATCATTTTTGAACGACAATCTCATCTTTAAAAGTTTATAATTTAAGATTTGTTATTTAAATTGACGTAAAAAAGAAATATGATTTTACTAAATATTAATAGCTATTTATAACAAATAATTAATTTGTTTGTGTGACATATAATTAATTATAAACTTTTCGCAAAACTTTGGTAATGTTTGTAATAAACACTATTAAACTAATCGCGATTATAACGCCATTATCTGCCATCGATTATGACGATTGGACGCATCATTCGTGGTTAGATCCACACGAGAAGTATCTGTTGCGTTGGAAGAGTAATGACATCGAACAGACAATTAGTTTTGTGGCTGAAGTGCGCACTAGAGGTTGGATCGGATTTGGGATATCATCGAGTGGTGGCATGAAAGACAGTGATATAGTGATCGGTTGGGTTAGTGATGACGGCGTTCACACTTACTTTCACGTGAGTCAATACAGTATTAGTGATAACAAGTGGTTTAAAATGAAGTTTAAATTAATTTAAAGGATCGATACTCAACTGACGAAACAACGCCTATTGTGGACGACAGTCAAGACTGGAATTTATTATATTCGGCTCAGAATGAGACGCACACAGTATTGGCGTTTTCTCGGCCTTATTTGACGTGTGATGATCTCAATGACATAGAAATTACTGGCGACACTATGAGACTCATCTATGCGTATAGCGATAATGACCCAAATAATATCGACGACATACAAATGCATAATTATAACCAAAGAGGAACGAGAAGTGCATTACTTTTGACGAATGAAAATATTAAAGAACCAAATGAGGATGATTTACAATTTACCGATTTTGTAGTCAATAATGTAAGAAAAAGCATGATTTTCTTATAAGTATAGAGTGTATTGCTAACTAGACTCTTACCATTCACTGTTAACCGTTTTAAGTTATTTTATAATAACGTTAATAGTTTTTAAATTCATCTTTGCTTTCAAAACATTAATTTAGTTTATGTTAACGTTATGAAAGAAATTCCAAAACAACTTTTCGATATGAAGTGAAATTTTAGTGCTTAAAAATATCTTGCATACTATTCTATTTGTGCATTAAGTTATAATTACACAATGTTTTCAAATCTGTATTTTTAGATAACAATTCCAAGTAATGCTACAACGTATTGGTGCAAATTATTTAAAGTTAAATTCGCGCAAACGCGTCACGTTATTAAGGTAAACAACTATTTAATTATAATGCAGTGGTAGTGTTTGCATGGGTACGCACTTTTACTCTTGAGTTAATGTCTAATTGTCTGGTATTTAGTTTTACGATATCTATTAATATTGTTTTCTTCTATCACTTTATTCTCGAGGTTTTCTTGGATTAATGGATTTGCATGAATACAAGTTATCGTATGTTTGAAAAATTAAAATTGCTTTAAAGTAGAAATTTCTAAACTTTTTCATTATTTAGTATCTGCCAAACATAACACCGGGAAACGAAGAATTAACGCATCATTTTTTGCTTTTCACGTGCGAACATCCAGACAGTCATAAGTTAGATACTTATCTTAATTCGGATGGAGTGGACTGCACTAATTCCGCTAATATGCCACCGGAATTGTGGAACTGTTTCAAGCCATACTTTGTTTGGGCAGTCGGTGGTCAACCATTCATAGCTCCACCCGAAGCTGGCTTTCCTATTGGTTCGGATGACGAGACCACTTACTTTCTATTGCAAAGCCATTACAATAACCCAGAAAATATTAAACACCGAATCGACTCTTCGGGTTTAAGAGCGTACCACACCTCGAAGTTAAGACCTAACGAAGCATTCACTTTAATCGCCGGCTCTGTAAATGATTACGGACTGGTTATACCACCAAAGCAGAAACATTTCACTATTACTGGACATTGTAATACCGATTGTTTTAAAGATGTGAGCGATTTCATTATCATTATACTGTACTTTGTCTTATTTAATTTTTTCCTTAAAAAAATGTTCAGCTAATGCCAAAAACTGGCCTAAAATTGTTCGCTTCATTACCACACGCGCATTATATAGGTTTGTGTGACAAGTTTTGGATAATTGTTCGCGAAATTAGTGTCATTTTTCTATTTCTAGGTCGACAGATAAAAACGCGTCACTTTCGAGGCAACACTGAATTGCCGTGGATTTCGTATGACAGAAATTTTGACTTTAATTACCAACAATTTCGTTCACTAAAGTCACAAGTGACTGTTCTGGAAGGAGACCTAATCACCACTGAATGCACTTATGACTCGACATCAAGAGATTACGCCACACTTGTAAATACAGACCTTTATTACGTATTAGTATTACACTCAAAAAAATAATATATAAATATATTGTGTTAACGCCTTTACGTATAATTATAATAATTTTGAATGTGTTAAAAAGTTTTCAACAAAAAATTGATTATGTACGCGATTACGTTTCAAAAAATTTCAAAATGATTAATAATTAGTTTATTTAAAAAAGGGTGGAGAAGCGACATCAGCGGAAATGTGTCTCACTTTCTTATCATATTATCCGCGAATGAGAAACAATAGTCAAATGTGTTTGTCATCGATGACAGCATCAACTGTGATGGCGATATCAGGTGTCGACACAATAGTTGGGTAATAAGAAATGTTAGATCTGTTTTCTTCACTAGAAATATAACGTTAGATCTGCACTCGTTATCAGATATACCGCTGAAGACGATCCAATTATAAGAATTCCTCAGACGCAACAAAATATGAGTTTAACGCAATATTTAAGTTCAAAGACTGACTGGAATTTAGAGCTGATTCGAAATTCGCAGAACTTAATTCAAGAAGCGAAACAGAGGCCAACTTGTGATTGGATTATTACATCTAATTATTATGAAAATGATGACCAACTCGTTCGATACCCTAACGATTATAGTATTTATTCGCCACCATTTAAAAAATGCAAACAAAATACTTTACAAGAATCGGTTGTTTTAAACCGTTGTATCAGTATTTTTAATTTTAACTTAATTAATATAATAATAATTTTTGTATTTACCCTCTTTTTAATTTAGGCAATATTTTTTATTATTAATTTTGCTAATTTAAAAGAACCAGTTTTAATGTTTTTATGTTTACAGTAATATATTTTTGATACTTTTTCGATATACAATGGACTATATCTGCAATAAAATCATTTTTTTCAATTCAATTGATTATTTTTGAGTCATTAATGTTATGATAACAATCTTTGTTGTGACAAAAATATTCAAAAGTTAATTTGTGATTTGAAAAATGATAAAATATGCCCATCCCTTCAAAGTTAATGTTTGTCCTTATTATCCTATTTTCTCTCTGGTATATTGAAGTTTTGGTAATCAATTATTACTACCGTATTAGTCATTAAGCGTTGATAAATCTACAAAAAAATCCACTAAAAATTTTTTAACAGTAGTGAGGAATGGAAGAGAATAATGAGTGAGAGAATAATCAATGAATAATCGAAAACATTTAATGCATTTAAGTTAAGCTAAACAATAATTTTTAAGTTAGTTTCCTGTGTTTCGACTTATATTTTTGCTTATATTTACTAGAATTTGCATTATTGTTATCATTATTATTACTATTATTATTATTTGATTCATTGTTATCTAAGTTCAAAAACATAGCATTTAACTGATCCGATGATTGATATCCGAGTTCATTGGCATCCAATTGATCCTTACTTATAAGAATATAAATCACTGGAATTTTTCTGACCACTTTAATGTCATCCAATAGTTCCACTTTCGGTCTCCAGATTTCCTCCACTGTTTTATAGCCAATTTTGGTGATTTGATGAACGGATGACTTATTTGCAATTTTTCGCTTAAATATTTCCGCACAACTGATCGCTTTATAGGAAGCGTTAGCACATCCGCTAAAAATGATTTGTCTCTCGTTTTGATTGTTACTGAAGTGTCTTAAACTGTAATCCACAATATTTCTGATCTGTGTTCCACTTTTAATCCTCATGTTAATCACATTCGGTTGCAAGTAATCGCCGAACGGAAGCGTTGTTTCGCTTTCGAGTTCAATGGTTTCGGATTTCGTATAGTTTTCCATTATTTGCGAAATCGATTGAAGTGAACACGTTTTCAAAACAGTAAACACACCACAACTCACTAACAATACAATACTACAGCTGTATTGCAACACACATTTATTATTATAGAGATCTGCATATATGTTGAGATATTACCCGATGTGTGCATCTATTTTAATATGTTTTCATTTAATAAATTAAATAAATTTAATTTTAATACGAATATTTTACTAAATTATTAAATTTGTGTTTGCAATTGTCTAAATAAAAACCAATTGATTGTATCAGTTTTCGCATTAATTATAAATTAATATACCGGTCTCTAGTTATGTGTGTGTTTAAAGGTTTTCTGAATATTTACTTTATTTTCTAATGATTGCTTTTATAATGACTGTTCACTGCGGTAATGTTGCAGTAGTAGTGAAAGCGTGCAATTTTTAATCTAAGCGTTATCTGGCAAAGCACTTAAAAGTATATATTTATAAATTAGTTTTAGAATTAAAGTAAAATTCACTCAATAAAATATAACATGAATTGACTTTAATCAGTATATTCTTTAGTGTATAGTTTATGTTCAGTAAGTGTTGTTTCGGTTTATTTATTTAGTTTTGTTTTAATATTCATTGTTTATTTAACACAACATATGTTCAGAATAATAAGTTGTTGCATGAAATTATATAAGCATTAATAACTCTCTAATGTTTATTTTACTGTTACATCTATTAATATCTTTATATAATTGAATTATTCAATTAATGATAATCTTTTAATCATTTATATGGTTCAATATATCGTATGATTTTGTAGATGATCTGTAAAGCCAAACTTATACTGTATTAACTAATTTTTATTGTGTTTATTTATTATTTATTTTGTAATTATTATCAAACCTGAATATTAAAATAACAGAGAAAAAAAATCGAAAAATTACCCGTTTCAATATTATTAGTATAATTAGTATATAATCGTTATTCTAATTTTTTTTACTGATTTAGATTTTGGTAAAAAGTTCAATAAAGTGCATCCAAAAAATTACTTATAAACTTAAGGAAGTATGATTCAAATTATTCAAGTCACGTCTAAATTATGCTTTTCTCCAAATACCAAATTGTGGCAAATGTCTATATGTTCCGCGATATCACAGAGACATAAGACAACTACTTCAGGAGTAAGTGTTTTGTTGTCTTATTACTTGCGCTAATTAATTAATTTTTTGTTCATAAATTATAATTGATCTCAAATGCATACAATAGGCCAACGAGTTTGTTAATTATTGCCTAAGTTTTGATTATAGTTTTTTTATTAAAAAAGTTGTATAAATAATTGATTATGTCTATTGAATTAGTCTATTCATGCGGTCGATAAATTGGTAGTGAACAGGAACATGACATTAAGATATTGTCACCCGAATACAGTGTCATCAACAGTTAGCACCGAAACCAAAAAGCGCTCATTGGTAGTGATATTTGCGTGGATGTTGGCTAAAGAGAAACACTTGGAAAAGTATCGTAATCTGTATTTCAAGCACGGCTTCGACGTGTTAACAATAAAGACGAGTCCATACGAGTTACTATTACCGACATTAGGCTCGCAACGTGTGGCGCGTAACGCGCTATTATTTTTAAGCGACGCTGTTAAACAATACCCCAAATTAATAATACACGCGTTTTCTGTTGGTGCCTATCAGTTTGGAGAGGTTTTGGTTCATATGCAAAACAGTGATAATGAATCAGTTAGAAAAGTATTCGCCGACACATTAAAAGGTATGATCTTTGATTCGGCCGCAGATATGGAAGCGATACCAAATGGACTGTCGAGAGCTGTCACTGAAAATCCGATATTGAGATTTATTTATCGCAACGCGATCGCCACTCACATGAAATTATTTTATAATATCGCTACCAAGCATTACTCAGCGTCTTCGGACGCATTTAATTATAATATCCCTCAATGTCCAGCACTGCTATTAGTATCCCATGGCGATGTTGTCGGAAATCCCGCTGCGAACCAAAAAGTGATGAATAATTGGAAGAAATCGGGAATCGACGTCAGATGGAAATGTTGGGATAATTCGTCACATGTCGGCCATTTAATTAAATATCCCCAGGAATATGAGCGAGAAGTTCACTCATTTCTCAAATCAATTAATGTTATATAGATCTTAAATTTTGTTTAAAGATTAATTTCAAAAATACATATTTATATATTTTGTTTAATACTTTATGTTTTTATTTACTTTTATTTACTAAAATTAAGAATTATGTTTTAATAAATTACTGGGTATTTTTTTAATCAGTTAACCTAAACTCGTTTAAAATTTACAAATGTTTTTATTTATTATGTTAAATTATTTTTAGGCATCAACATTGTAATATAGCATTCAAGGCAAGCTACACATTAAAACTAAATTCTCAATTAACTGATTTAAATATAATATCTAAAGTATGAATAACTTAGAGGAAATGACAACAGTTTAACTAAACGCTTGAATGTCGAAAATTTTTTCTAAAATCTTTTTTTTAAAATTATTAAATTGTCAATATATAAGATAATGTTAAATAAAGTAATTTTAAAGCATACATGACGATCATTAATATATTTGCATTTCTGATTATTAGTATCTTATAATAACCACAGCTCGATCACCTTGAGATTAAAACGGTATAATATTCAAGGTTTTCCTGCAATGGCTAATACACTATATTTGCAATGTTAGCATCTTGTAATAAAAATGTGAATTTTTATTGTGCTATTGTACTGTAACAGTATTACGTATTAACATTACCTGACGACGCAGTAAGTGATAAGCATTGCAATCAAATAATTAGAACGTGTCCGCATAGAAGTAAAAGCTTAACTATTAGATTTGAAAATTTATTCGTAAAATGAAAAATATATTATTCAAAAATTTTACCTAGAATTTTACATTCTTTTTTACTTGAGATTTCATTTATTATTCATCCGTAATGTCGCCAATAAACCCTAAACGGTCTGAAATAAGGTAATAACGGTAAACGATGACATTAAAATCTAAAGGTCACAATATTCTCTAGAAAGTCGGCAATACTTAAAAGATCAGTAAACATGCTAAAAACTGCTATTAAACAATTAATAATAGATTTAATCTGTTATTATTAATAGATTATTTTTTTATTTAAACAAGAACGACACATTCATATCGAGTTGATTTTTTAGAATTTATTTAAAGTTTGATACTACTATAGTTTTACCCAACTGACTGATTGGTGGAAATGATTAAAATCGATGAGCTCGACTTTACTTTGATAAAATGAGCTAACTTTTTGAGAATATACGAATGAGACAGAATAATTATCTATAAATTCACATCAAGTTAGGATAAACACATAAATTGCAAAAAGTTTTACGTTTGAATATCTCACTCATTTCAATTTCATTATTATTTTAAAATTATAATGTGTGTGTAATAAGGAAAGAGTTTCAATAAATAATCTCAAATTACCCTCAATTTTTTTCTTTAATACAGTACTTACATGCAAATTTAAGAGCACAATAAGATTTCTAACCTTTTAGCTCATTTTTATCTACTAAAATACATTTCTATGTGATTTGTGATATTAGGCGTTTTAAACAAACTGTTTTATCAAGTCTGTCAGTATTAATAAATTGTTTTGGTTTTTTACCAAATTCATTATCGATTATCTGTTAATACAATGCAGTTAAAATTTACTTCTCCTCAAACAACAGTTTTGACAGTAATGCTTGAGTTGGTTTTAATATCGATCGCGCTATTATTAGCGATTATGATATTTTATATAAGAAAAAAAATTTCATCGATTGACGTAAGTTTTATTCATACGTAAATTTACTAGATTTTGAAATATGATTTTTAGACATAATGTATTGAGATAATAATGAAACTTCTCTACTATATAATAATGTAGTTGTTAATTATAAAATAGTGTTATAATGAGCCCGTGTAAACTTTCGCTCATTCTATGGTGCTGTGCAACTCCTTGGTTCATATAACTAGTTAGATTAACTAATACTTCACTTAAGAGCGAGATCTAGTTAAACAAGAGCGAGATCTTTCCCAGGAAAAATCTGATTTGGAAAATTGTCATTTAAACCAATAAGATTTAACCCAAGATTTTTGAGAGTCTATATAGCACACCCCCTAGAGGTTTGGACCGGGTTTATTAACTAGGCTTTATTATTCATTTATTGAAAACTAATTTAACACTTACTAAGTTAACAGATAAGTTACTTATCTCCCCTTGCAATAGCTAATCTATTATCAAACTGATTTCTAATTAATTCTTGCTAAATTCCAATGCTGAGATAAGAAGTTTAATTAAATTAATGGTGGTCTGTATAATTCCACTTCATAGTGAATCATATATTACATGTACATTGAATATTCCATTATCTTACATTTTTTTTAGGCCAATTGTAGATATAAAAGATTAAAAATAAGGATTACTCATTAAAAATAAGTACAAGTCAAAACGTTGCGCAATAAAAAAACGTTTTACTGTCGAGTAAAAATCAAAATATTGAATCAAAGGATTACTCAGTTTAACAGGAAAATTTGTTTTTAATTTTTTTCAACCATGTCGTCATCTAATTGTAGGTATTTTTGTTTATGCGAAATAACACGTGATTCATATCTTCTAAACTATAAAATTTTCCTCTATTACATTAAAAGCTACAAAATCAAATTGTCTTACGTTTCTCAAATAGTTATTTTTAATTTTTCTCGACAATGTTACGTTTTTTTTTCGAAATTGTGAAACATTTTTATTACCACAGTTATTTTACATAAATTCAAATGTATTAGTTATTAAATAAATTGAATTTTATCGAAAACCTTTTAAACAGATATAAATTTGACCATTTAAATAAATGTCAAATTTGGTTGAATTTCAGAATTTATTTGTTGATCCAAAAGAAGACCCAGAATTTAGCAAACATATTATGACAAATGTCGAGGTAGACTATCCGATTAAGCAAATTCAAATCACAATACGTAGACAATTCTACAAGAAATTAAAACTACAAAAACCTGAACTTTATAATAAAATACCAGAAAATGGCTTTAGTTTTGACATCGAATATGCCGACACAGGGTATTTAAGTGATAACAATCAAACAGATACAATAGTATTGGCACTTCACGGCGCTCCAGGTTCTCATCACGATTTTGCATCACTTATCGAACATCTTTCAAAAAGTGCACGGGTTATAGCGCCTAATTTTCCAGGTCTGTAGTGATATTTATTTATTTATTCAAAGTTGAGCTTTTCTCACGTTCTAATAATACCGCTAAATATAGCGCTGGCAATACTTCGGTTTAAAGTATGCGAAACAATTTCTAAACTATTATTTAAGTGAACTATTATTAGTTTAATGATGCGCGCTCTAACCATTAATATTGTTTGATCAAAATTACTTAAATTGAAGACACTTTGAACTGCTTATTATTTTTTCCAAAACCGTGTGCTTTTTGTTTGCATTAGTTTATGTGTTTTTTATTATGCAATACCCAAAAAAACGCTTTACTAGTCAATTATTTTTAACTGGTTAGTGCTGTACTGTATGTGTGTGAAAGAAGTTTTAATTTTCTTTTGAACATTAAAATGATAGTAGTTTTAAATCAGTAAAGAATACTAAAGTAACATATTACAGATAATGCAAAGTTTATATTTGAAAATAATATTTATAAATGAATATTAATAAGTAATAATAAATTATTTATTTTTGAATAGCGGCAAAATTTATAATTAGATAATAAATTATAATAGCATTCAAAATTTTACTATTAAAAATTAAGTTTTATTAAATTCGTTACTTTATGAGATAGTTTTAACAACACAAACTAAAGACTATTTTTGCATTGAACATTGTATTCATTTTTGAATCGCTCTAATCGACATCATGTTGTAAATGCTAGTTAAATGAATGCAGGCAGCAATGGTCACCAATGCGTGAAATATCTGATGCGATTGAAACCAATAGTCACATTTGCCGGGAATTAGTCGTTCGGGTACTCTAACCGCGTACAAAACGGCGCCAATAACGTACAATAAGCCTTGAAGCACAACCAAATAAAACGGGAATAAAAAGTTAGGCTCAATAATCCATAGCCAGTGAAGACCGGGAATTACGTTGGATAAACCAAATGTGAGGAAAACAAATGCGCGCAACGGTCGATACTGCGGTTCACCAAATTTAGGCCATAATGTGACCGCGAAACATAAGAAGCATAATATTAATCCTAATCCAGTATAGATATATATGAGTATAGGATTATTATAAAAACCGTAAACGAATGCAGGAATCATAGAGCATATAATTTGCAACGAAATGCCGCAATAGTCTAACTTGTGAAAAATCTTCGATACTTTCGGTGAATGGCATTTGCATGTGTGATACAAACTCGAAAATAAGTGACAAAATATAACGCCCACGAAGAATATGGCTAACAGTTGGCGATCGGTGTGACTTATACTGCTCGAAGCTAACAGATATAACGCTAACAAAACAAACAGTATTAAACCGAAGCCATGCGTCAATATATTGCCGGTTTCGGTGTGCAAACGAAATACTGACTGAAAGCACACCAGAAGCGATGGAAGCGGCGGTCGATGTCCCAAATAGAGATAGTCATTGTCTTGCAGCCATTTGGGCAATACATTGTAGTGACAAGTAGTCCATTCCGAGTGGCAATAATTACCATTCAATTGATTGGGCGGTTGTACCGACTTTTTGCGCTTTTGCGATGTCTGCGACGAGTCATCTTCATTGTCGTCGCACTCTTCGTTTGCCGACAAGAATGTCACTCTTCTGCCCACATTTGATTTTGTCATTTCTATATTAGTTGCCGAGATTTGTGTGACACTAAAAGTTTTTCCTCGTAGTGATGATGCAGTTTCTGCGTTCAATTCACAAATATTTCTGTCCAATTATTCAGTAAAGAAAATAATAAAAAAATATCTGACGACAAAAGCAATTTTCGTCAAAAAAATCTACTTTTTTGTTTTATTATACTCACACACAAAGTTTTGTGACAGTTATAATTGAAGAAAAAAATAACACATTTATGGCGTGATATGAATTTAATGGCAATCACTTAAGCAATACTGTTATGATACGATACGACAGTTACGGTTACAATCGAAATGATAGTCTAAATAGTGTAAAGTATTATCAGTAGAGATTGAAGTCGTATGCTGTGTTTGTGTGCCACACTTACACTATTATAGATACATATTATTTATATCATATATTTGTAAAACCATTTATCACTTCTATATAACGGAAAAATCAAAAATTTGCATACTTTACAGTAAACTGAGGAATAATGTTTAACTGATTCAGCGTTAATACAGAAATAAAGTATTT
>JAQIVF010000740.1:0-18586 GCA_034698365.1 Steganacarus magnus
TGGTTGTGCTGCCTCTCACTGCATGATGCTCTGCTGCTCGCCTGCATCATCATATCGCTTGTATTATTTGCCCAAAGGTATGTTACATGTTTCATATATGTATTACAGCATAGCCTCAAACCTGGCCATAAATGTGTCATAAGAATCACGCATAATTAACTTTTAAGAGAAAGTGAGGTCTACTAACATGCATTACAAGTCATTAAAGTCGCACTTTCGCTAATACAGTGCGGTATGTTTTTGTTAATGAAAATATCATAAATCTAAAGCAAATATTGGCCAAAAATATTAGTCAAAAACTGCACAGTACTTCAGAGTTAGTATGACATATGACAATTTTTTTTATTAAATACATGTTTTCCATTTTTGAAAACTAACTAATGTGTAGGTTTGACCGAATAAAGATTTTAAGGGCTGATGGAAACATACATCTTAGAAATATAGCTTACATTGTATGCTCCACTGTATGTACTTTATAGCTTAATTTAAAAATTAGCATTTAGGAAACGTTTGCGCGAAAGACGTTTTAAAAATATTGATGACATAATCCTATTTTTCAGCACATAAATTATTCGTGTGCCGCAATAAACACAATATACCTTGAAATTAATTATATTTCGTAATTTCGTAATGATTTATTTTAACCTCTATTAGATTAACTGAAAAAATTATCTCATTTGATAAAAGTTTTTTTTGTAAAAATCCTCGACTATTATTAGCATAAAAAGTTTCGAAATAATAAGTTTTGATTAAAATAAATGTTTTAATAGTTTAACAAACCGTAAGTTATGAAAATAAGTTTTGCAAACTCAAACAGATGTTAGTAATTTGCAAGTCAGATATGTGTAAATGTAAAAGTTATGATTTGCTCTGAAACAACACAATGCACTGAATAATGCATTTGATTAAATTAATTCAATACTTTATCGCTTTATAGACAATGTTAGAAATGGAGCGCTATCTTAAGGACGAGCCGAAGATTCGTTCGTTAAACCAATTTTCTAGTGATCCGTGGGATATGTTTTCCAAGCCATTAATGAAAGGAAATCAAAGGAGTGAAATGATCATTCCAGATATCGAGAGCAAATCAGACACCGAAGACGAGAAGTCATCGCCAGCCACTCTGTGCGGTACCGATAGTTGCGGAGAAGATCGCATGAGTGTTTCTGATTTCGACATTTCTGAAAAGAATTGCGATTCTGGAACTATAAGTTTAGATTCTGGAAGTGTAGTTTCGTGTGAAAGTTATATTTCAAATGCACAAACAATAGCGGCAATAGTGTCGACAACCATCAAACAAGTGGCAAAATCGCAACAGTTTCAACAGCAGGCATTCAAAACCAAAAACCGAATCAAAAATTTGTCACAGCGGCGAATAATAGCCAAGATATCTGATTCAAAGAGTGTCTCTCATCACAATCACAGTCATCACCATAGACGTCATCGACAGCGCGATGACCACACTTTAACGCCTCCGTCCTCACCAGAAACGCATTTATTCGCACGAAGGGCTGTGCAGCATCAGATGAGCGAAGGAGCCACTGTACCACTTACTATCCTCACCACTGAAGCGATACCAATAACTGATACTTCATTTATTGGTTCGTCAGTTGATCATGTAATAGCAATATCTGCTTCCCCTAAAACTGAAATAAGTAGCGCAATATCTCCTAACGTTTCAACATGTAATTCGAGACCGAGAGGACGTTTCGAAATTAATCCCGACAGTAAACGAAGGATACATAAGTGTCAATTTAATGGATGCAAAAAAGTATATACTAAATCATCCCATCTTAAAGCCCACCAAAGAACGCACACAGGTTTGCTATACTTTTTTCTATATGTTTGTATACTATATTCCTAGAGTACCAAAAAAAATCGATAATAAAATCTTTGCGTCAGAGTTTTGCACTAAACTTCAATTTAAAATTTTACTTTAATTGTTTTCAGCCAATTTTGTAGAAAATAAAATCGCGACAATAAAAATCTTAAAAATCTCGATTTAACTGACCAATAAAATTAATTGCTTTATTTGAAAAGCAATTAACAAATCAGTATTGATCTTATCATTGTTTATATAACATATCGTTTCATTAAATGACACAAAACTTTAACATTTAATCTTTCTTATTTAATTGACAAATTATAAAATTGGGCACAGAAATCGTTGGAATTAAATTCACAAAAAATCATGTTCTCCTAGTTCTTTAGAAAAAAGTGCATTTCGTAAAATAATTCAAGTATTAAACAGAAAATGTATGCATTAAACTCAGTTTTAGAAAATGCCTCACAATTGCTGCAACATAATAGCCTACTCTTTTCAAAATAATCCATTTAAGGATCTTCTTTGTGTATTTTTGGAAAACAATGTGAATGTAAAATGTATATATAAAAAAACAAGTCCGTAATTGCTCGAAAGAATGCTTGCGATCAAAAGTGAATTAAAATATCAGAGTGAATACACTGCGCTAATAAGGGAGAATCGATTTTTAAGGCTTAGCGTAATTTATTTATATTTATCCATTTTTAGTTAAATTTTGAGGCATAAAAAAACTGTTTAACATTTGTCTGTTGGTTGTTTAGTCTCGGGAGGGACAGAATTATATACAGCGTGACTGTCAATCTTACATGTTATGAAGGCATATTCGAAAACCGCCCCAATAAAATTTTAAAGAATAAAAAATGCTTTCTCCGAACATCTTTGCCATTATTAAAGCCCAGTAGATCGAGTCATTGTACTTTAAATCGCCATTAAAACGCATTAATAATGTAAAAACTTGATAATTTTTTTTGAAGTAAGCATAATCTTGTCGTTACGTTGATTAATCATACTGTGTCTTATAAATGTATAGAACTTTAATTGACTGCTGGTATGATTGTTCAAAAAGATAAACGGGTGTTCGGCAACAGTCGAATTTTACAATCTTTTATAACGGAAATCTTTTATTAAGCACAAACATTTTTAACAAATTTTTAAAATTATGTTATAAATGTTTCATTTATTTTTACTTCATTAATTGTACAAAGTTTCGCGAAATGTTAGATATTAAAAACATAAGTTATTTTAATCAAAACCATGTCCTGAATGGAATGACTTTTTATTATAAAATGTTAATGGATTCGCTAATAAGGAAGAGGCAACTCATATATATGCGATATTTGGCCTATTTTAGCCCACATTATTAATGAAATAAACTTGAAATAATGAAAGATAACTTGCATTTGTGTTAAATGAATATAGAGAATACTTTGAACGAACAGTTTTTCTAGAATTCTATTTAAGTGATGATTAGTACGTACTCTAATTTTAGTCTGCATGTCATCTGCCTTTATTATAGCCGTTGTTGTTTCACTAGTTGTTGAAAGCATTTTATAACTTTATAGATAATTGCTATTCTCTGTGTTCAGGACTAGAAAATTAAAAAGAAGTGTTTTGGAAAAATTCAGAAAATTTATTTGAATTGCAATATTTACTAGTTTACATTTGTTCATTGCTACTTCATATTAACTTACCCGACTGTTGCCAATTTATTATTATTTTTTATCATATCCTCTTTTAAATCTTTTTAAAATTTTACTTTTAAAAAGCCATAAAACTTGATTTATTACGCCACATAAATCAATAAAAATTTGATAATAAAATTTATTAATTTCTGGCGTTATTGTAGTGTTAATTTATGCTATATTTAGTTATTTTGATTACTCAATGCTAACTTTTAGGGGATTTGGAAAAATTTCAATCTGTTCATCTGTCCACAGTTCTGTGGGAAATGTGTGTTTCAATGCATAATCAATTATGCGATATCATATAATATTCGCCAATCCGTCTTTTATAGAAAAAAATATTGTCGATAAAATTTGTTCGCAACGCCAAACACACTTGATTAGAGGTTTTTGTTGATAAAAGATGAGAAGATATTTTAAAAATTTTTAACGACACAATTTATTGATTATGTAAAACTAATAGCAACGGTATTGCTTCAATGGTTTAATATTCCTTCATTACAATACAGCACCAATTCATTAATGCGATTGTTTCTCCTTGAAAACGAGGACAATAAAAATTGGTATAAATTAATACAAACTTTCCTTATTAGCACTTTTTATTCATTCGATTTATTAAAAATTGGAAATACTTTGATTAATAACATTTATTTTTATCCATTGTTTATTTTTCTATTATAAACATTAAAAGATGAAAAATTTAATATAATATATTGGCATACAGTATATAAGTATAAGCTTAATGCCAAAAACTTGAAACAACACTGTCTAGACTTAAGTGGGCTAAAAGATTATTTATAATGATGATCAGTATCTATTATAGTTAACGCAAGTCTTTTCTCGCATTTTGGGACATTTATGATTCACCTGATTCACAATAAAATGCACCTTTTTATGATTATAACCTTTTAACTATTTTAATCCTTTCTTGGAGACATACAAAAAGGGTTGTCTGAATGTATAAAATGAAAGCTATTTGCAGTATAATAATAATAATAATAATTAGTTATAAAACGTTATGTTTTTAGTATTATAGCTACTGTATTGGCAAAGCTATAATTATATTGAATATCTTTGATTTACAGTTTAGCGTTCGTGTTATTTTAACTGCCGTCGAACTTTGAGCCGCACTTATGATGATAATATTACTTTGAGCTTTGCTCCATTTTTTATTATTGTGTTCATTAATGCTTGAATCGAGTTTCAAAATCAATTACCGATTTTCGATTTTAGACTCAACTGATAGTAATAAAAATGTAGATTTGTTAAAATTTATATGGTTTAGCTTGTAATAACTCATTTCTCATCGCATATGTGAATTATTACTTATAGTTATGTGACAAAACATAAAATCTAACGAAATGAAATGAAATCTGAAAATGTTGTTTTTAGCTATTTAATTGCTTAATCAAAGTTTATATGAATATATTTTGTTAGTATCTGTTTCATATTTCAGTGGTATTTATAATTTTTCTAATAAACAAAAAATGATATTTTCAATAATAAATTTAATTTTATGAAAATTAAACATTTTATGTTTGTTATACATGGCAGTTAAAATAAATTAAATAATGTGCCAAAATGCTGCTAACAAAACATCGAGCATTAAATATATTGCTTTAAACTACGGAACATGAATATAAGCATATATATTAAAATTTTATTATAAAATATTTAATGAATGGCATATTAAAATTTCTAGACAATTTAAATCAAATATTCATATTAATTCATTTTCTAAATTAAATGCTGTGCGGAAAATGTTTTGCTTTGATTTGTCTTCTCAGGATAATTTTAGAGACCTTTATATTTGAGTTACTAACCCGTAACGTATTTAGTAAATGATAATGAAAATCATGCAGCATTAAAATGATAACAATATAAAATGAAAATAATTGAATTAATTGTAAAATATTCGACTATTTAAAAAATATATTATATTACTAACAAATAGCAATTCTTATTAAACATGTTTTTTATAATAAACATGTTTAATTGAACAATAAAAATTATTACTGGTTTTATTACGTGCATGAAAATTTTTATTAACCATTTTATAAATTTATAAAACACATACACAAGCAATGCAGAAAAATTGTCAAATTTTCAGTTAGTTGACTGGTATTAAAATTTTATGAAAAATAATCAATATTATTGGCTTGGTTACTGTTATTATTTACACTGGATTTATTTAATAAAAAGCTGCTGCGACTAACGGCTAACATTTTGTTTACGTGCGACTAAAGAAGTTTTGAAACTCAATCATGATAGATGTAAAATGCCTTTTTTCTCTCTCTATTTTCCAGCAAATTTCGTTGTAATCGAAAAATATTTTCGTTGAACATCATTAAGGATTAGGATTAGGTTTAGGTGTGTGCCAAAAACATTTAATTTTCCTGCGATAATCTTTTTTAGAAATAATTAGTGATTTTACTAAATAGCTGATTAAAATAGTTAAGTTGAATCATTTCACTGTTATCTCCGTTGAGATTACTTGGTTTCAAATAAATAAATATTTTAATTTCTTGGGAAAGAAAATTTATTATCACAATCGCGTATAAATGTTTTCGCTTACGAAAATTAGTATCAGTGACGAACAAACTCTAAAAAACCCTGAATTAAAGCTTGCGTGCAGGAGTGAAACAAAATTTGTTTTAATATCTTTAAGGTCAAACATATTCTGCGCTCAATTCTCCTAATTAAGTAAATTATTATTGTTAGTTTTGTTACACTTGTTATCATGAAGCATAACTCGTGAATTCATTAAAGAATATCACAAAACTTTTAAATTAGCCTATGTTTACATATGCAAGCAGTAAAAGCGTACGCGAAGATTGCTGTATATATTAGAGATCTAATAAAATGTTATTCACTGGAATATGGAAGCGGGATTGAAGAGCAAAATTAGCCAAATAAGCTAAATATGATAGAAAGAAAAGCCAAAAAATTTGCTGGTTTGGCTTGATTACCATATAAATCATTTATTATATTTATATTTGTATCATTACAATTAATTATCCACATCATTAATATCTTTGGATCAATGTTAAAAATATATTAATATAAATTTTTCCTGTAAGATAGTATTTGGGAGAATTCGGGCGGAAGTGGGGCAACAAATCTATATTATAATTTTCTAATTCATTAGGAGTGGGAGTTTAATTTTAAGACCTCTAGTTTAAACCAAATATGTAAAACTTTTATTACGAAATTGAGATTTATATAGCAATATATTTCATGTATTTTTATCTTTTATATTGTTATATTGTTAATATCGTGTTTTATATAAGAGAAAGTGCAGTTACTATATAAGCTTACTATAAATACAGTCGACATTATATAGTTTATTTAGTATAGTATACAATATACGTATACAGTATGAGCTTATGGCTATATATTCCGTATTATTATTATATATCTCGAAAATGTTTTTTTTAACAAATATTTTATTCCTAATACGAATTTATGAAAATAATTTAAATAATTTTTAAATTTCCAACAAATTTTTATTGTAGTAAAGCAAAATAAAAAGTTTGTTTGGAATAAATAGAATCAATTGAGAATTTGATGTCATTTACAGTGTGTGCCTCCTCTGTCTATCTTTACAATCAAATCATTATACTGCATGTCTGTACTCCTATATATCGCAAGAGTTTATTGACCTCTTCATATAACTCTCACTTAATACTGCATATCAAGTCGATTTTTGTGCAAAACTCTGGCAACTCGTTGTCATCTTACACATATAATAGTAGAATGTTTTAGTTAATATCTTAATCATGCATTGAATTAATGTAATTGTGTATGTAGTATGTAATGTTGTACATTAACCATTTGAACCATTTCACTATTAATAGGAGAAAAGCCTTACAAGTGTTCGTGGGAAGGCTGTGAATGGCGTTTTGCGCGATCAGATGAACTAACTCGTCATTTCAGAAAACATACTGGAAGTAAGCCTTTCAAATGCAGTCACTGCGAGCGCTGCTTTTCACGTTCCGACCATCTGGCTCTTCACATGAAGAGGCATCAGTGATGATGTGATACGTGCCAATTAAAACAGGCCTTTGCGTTACTTTCGTCTTCATAACGTTATATATTAAGTCAAGAGTCCCATCGATTTTGACTCATATTAAACATTCACTTCTTCTTTATAGATTAAAGTTTATATACATTTGTTTTTTTTGAGAAAAAATCATTCTTACATTTTAAAAAAATCACAATGTTTTTTATTTCATTATTATGGATATTAATAATATAAAACATACAATAATATAAACTTACACTAAAAATGGCTAATTATCGACTATTTATTTGTATATCTCATGAGCAAATAGTCAAAAATAAGCTTTAAAAAATCAATTTTAAGCTTAGGTGCTGATTATGATTAAGTATTGAAATAAATAAATAAATAAATAAAAACAAATATCAAACGAAAGAGAGAATGTGTATTGCGATCCATATTATTAATATTATTATTATTATGCTGTTTAATGGTCCGTTCAATTTTTTTCTATTATGGCATGAGAAGACCTTTTAAAAAAGCCCAGAAATGAGATAATGCTTGCTGTTGTACTTGTGATTGAGTGATGGGTTGGCCTTCAATTTCCTGCAAATCTCGCGGTAATTTCGATTTAAGCGATGCTTGTAATTTATGCCAATATGTTTCTTTGTTTTTAAAAAACGAATTAAATTGTATGAAATCCGATGATACGGCATAAAAATGAGCTAAAAGACGCTATTAGAAAACAAATAAGTTTTTACCAAATAACGATATGATAATCGAAAAACAATAATTAAAATAATAAACGCTTATTAATGTTTTTTGACCACAAATTTCCTTATTTAAAATTTACATAACGTAAAAATGAAGGGAAAAATAGGTAATAACAATGCATTATAAATCCAAGAAATTCAAACAAAAAATGAACAGAAATTAATTAGTATACCATTTCAAGAAGCAAGTCTTGCGTTAGAAATGAATCTCTAGATATGGTGTACGTCATGAGCATAGGCTTCCCATATTCGTGCAGTTGATATTCGGATGGAGGCATAACCCAATATATTAAAAAAGAAGCCGACATTCCTTCATTGTGTCGATAGAAAGGCGAACAAATGAGGCCAACGCACGGCGTATACGACGAATCGCTTTCGCCTTTCATTGCGATTTGATACTCCATTTGACTTTCAATGTCTTTGAGAGAAGGCTGCGAAACGGCGTTTGGATGGCTATGTATTGAGAACAAACCTTTGAGCATATAAGCTTATAAGAGTACAACTCAATTATTAAAACGGTAATCACCTGTGATACCATCCAACTAAATTTAAGTGTCGTCTCTCCAATGCTTGCTTGATTTCTTCTTCGACAAGAGTGGCACTATCCTTATCCGTTAATTTGCTGCGACACGGAAATGCCTGAAGAATGGCTAAATTATGCGTAGAAATATCCCAATTTCCGGCTAAATATCCAACAACTTCGCTGGTGACCAAATGAGAGTGAAAGTCAATTAAAAGTAAAGCATTTGTCGATATTGTTATAGTAAACGGTTGAATCCTTTTAAAATGGTAAAATTATTTGTTTAATATTTTAAAAAATCAAATCGAATCAAACTAACCTTTCGAGTGCACTGAATGGCGTACACTTCACCATCACATTCAGGTCTCTGTCTTGTGTTCTGCAGCCAAGAGAACAATGCTCGACAAGGTTTTTATGTTTCACTGAATCCTTTTCTATCTTTTCATCGCAATGTTGCGGAAACATGAAGTGCGAGGAAAATGTCTCTTTGCCGAACGAAGAACTTCTAATGTCAAATGAATTTGAGTGAAACTCGTCTGTTTTACTGGAATTACTAGCCATTTTCTTTTGCTTTCGATACCATCGAAGCTTATAAGAGTCAAGTCTTTTTCCTTGATATTTGATGGTAGACCACGCAGAGCCCAGTTTATTATCACAACTGCTTGATTCGTTAATCATTTTTCGGCAATGATTAACCCAAGAACTGGGCGTCGAATAGGTTTGTTTCGTATCCGATACCCTAATAGATCCGTTTGGTAGCAGATCTGCCGTAAATTTAGCGCCCTTTACATTCAATATCAATTTATTAGTAAAAAACAAAGCACACATAAAAACTCAAATCGATTACCATATAATCGATAAGAAGACACGCATTTGAAGGCTCAAGAATGCCATCATTAATCAATGTCTTCAGACTACAAGGCGGACCATTCAGTGGTTTTCGGCCGATGTGTGCGCCACACGTGTCACTGCCTTCCATGCCATCCATTTCCGACAGATCTCCGTCTTCGCACTCCTCCTCAGCGTTTGTGTCGTTTTCGTCATTTTGCTCTGATTTCAAATACAAATTCAGTTTTCATTTATTTTGTTAGCAAAATATTTTTGAGAACATTTTCTTTACCCATTTTTTGTAATCAATTTTCCGTATAATAGAGAGCATAAAAACTAAATTATTTGATAGAATATTATGCGACAGCGAATAAACAAAATACAGATGCACTCAATAAATCACATTTAAAAAGCTAAGTAACGAAAAGTTTTTACCAAATTATTATTATTATTGTATTGTATTTGACAGTAGTTTTTCAAAACACAATTGCGTTCACATTCACGCACAACTTTAATGGTTTATCCATATATTACAACGCGTTTTATTTTGTTGTTTTGTGTTGTGTTTGCGATATTATATATATGATAAGTAATTTTTTGCGTGCTTTTCAAGAGTGATTTACGCGATTAATTGTAATAATTTAAAATTTATTTGAATTAAAAATAATAGCGTAGCGGAGAGTATTATATTCAATGGACATAACTCTAGATTACGCGCGACTGGTGGACGAACTCGAGCGCCAAGAATTGCAATCTTGCGGTGGAATCGCTTCGCCAACCATTTACGGACAATTATTAGCCATTTATTTACTTACCAATGATTTGTTAGTTATTTTCTTATTTTATGCGTTAATATGGCATTATTTCTTAATTAATGGTTTATTTTATTTTAAGTTGTTTTGAGTATTCTTTAATTACTTATAATTTATTAGATTCAAATAAATACCATCAATCAGTAATTAATATCACCTTTTTTTATTTTATTTAATTTTCATAAAATTACAAATTAAATCCAAAGAATAGATTACTAAACGATTAGTGAAATATTTGAATGTCAATAAACGTTAATTACAAATAGTTGTATTAATAAAATGTTACAATTTTTAGACCAAACGCCAAATTGTTGTGGAAAAGAATAGTTCCAAATATAAAAAACGAAAATTCAGAATTGGTCGCCATTTGGGACATCGCGAAGAAGTTATGGAATCGAGAGTTTGCCGAAATTTATCCGTTAATCGAGAATTACGAGTGGCCTAATCATTTAAATAATATCATGAAATGTATTTCTGGTACTGTTTTATACACTTATTTCCTCTTTAATTAATACGAATTACATGATCAAAATTTTCGTTTTTGTTTTATTAGAAACAACTCGTAAACGAGCGCTGAATCTGATATCGAAAGGGTTCACATCAATCAGTCTCGACAATGTGGCGCATTATGTCGGACAATCGGTGAGTCAAACCGCTGACACTGTAAGAAGTATGGGATGGAGTGTTGATCTCGCTTCAGGTTTTGTCACGCCATCCAAGCCATCGCTCAACAACGAAGAAATATCTTCGAGCGAAGAACAGTTGGCAAAATTGACCGAATATGTCGCGTTTTTAGAGAATTAAAATATTTCATAGCATTTTTTTAAAAAATTTTTCATTCTGTAATATACGGAGTATTAGATATTTATCTAATAAATTTTGGTTTCTATAGATTTAAAAAGTTATTTATTTATATTATCAATTACAACAAAATAAAATTTTTTACAATAGAAAAAAATAATTTAAAGATAATAATAGTTGGTTTCAAAAGAAAGAATTAACGTAAAAATCACTGTATTTGTTGCATAACCCATAGAATCTCCTAGAATGTGAGTGGAAAGCGCTTTTAAGCAGAATACAATTAACTGCTAACATAAATACCACTGCAAACTCCTTTCGCGAGATTAACAACAGTATGCGTTAGTGTTTCTACGGTGTGTTTAAGAAATTTTAATTTCGTTTCTGTGATATGATTGGTGTCATCGCACGGCATATGATAGCACTGTCTCATATAACCTCTGAACGGTCCTATGTTTGCAAGAATATTGTTAATTGAGTAGTAGTAGATCAATCTTTTATTGAATAAGTTATTTTTGATCTATAGTCTAAACAAATTTTATATTTATATTTTTTTGGCATCTGTTTATTTAAAAAGATTGTTTTTTTAATATAATTCGTGTGAGAGATAAAAAAAATTAAGATAAAAACTAATGGATTTTCTTCCTCATTATAAGCACAAAATAGAAATTTATTTAAATTGCCTTTAAAGTTAGCATAAACTGAGATAACCAGCGCTGTTATTTAAGAAGTTTACTCAACCAATTACTTTCCCTGTTTATTTCTTTAAAATTAAAACTACTGTTTTTTGTTTTGCTTTCCCTTTTTTGAGCTATTTTCGTATTATTTTAAGTGAAATTACCTTGAATTTTAGAAATTATTTTTTTAATTAGTACCACTGAGTTATCAAAGAAAAAAGAATTATAGGAAAACTAAAGATAATCTCGTCAGTAACTAAAAAGCAAAAATAATCTTAAGGTTAATTTTAACAAACATTTAAGTAAACAACAAACACACACACAAACTCGTAAGCGATGCGATAAAACGGGAATGCGTCGACAAAATCTAAAGATAGTAAAATAAATAAATACCGGTATCAGTGAGGAGAACTGCTTTAAGTGTTTCATTATATTGGCTACTGTTGTGATACCAAAACATAACGTGATCGCTCCGCAACAGACTGGCGTGATTCGCCAGCACCGCGTAATCTGGCATTTTTCTATCCAATGATCGCACTCTTAATTGACTCAGTTTGTACTGAGTTTGGTTCGAAACCCGTGACCACGATTCATCGATTTTGTCAGCCAATTCCGAATCGATCGAGTTTCTAGATATCACCGATAAAAAATCTCCGATGAATCCAAAAGATTTAATCTGTTTGCTCCAATAAGGCAATGCCTAGAAGTTTGTTTTATTTATAAATAATAAATTATAAATACTTTTTTGTGTTGAGATAAGCATTTGTGTTAGGCTTTAAAGGATTAACATGCAAAGGTTTTTTCAAATAAAAGCATTACTTCGAAACATTTTATGCTTCATATTTCACCCAATTTAAGTAATCATAACTATAGAATTAAATTATCTGTTACCGTACGTATATCTTTGTTTTGCTGACAAAAGTGAAAACTTAGCGTAAGCTTAATTGCTTACTCAATGAAACGAGGGTTAAGTTATGGATATTTTGCGAAATATTTGGCAAATATTTACAGTCCAATGATGTTTTGCGAAAAATAGAATCTAAATTTATAAAATAGTCGTGCTATGAATTTATTAAATAGATTAATTAATTTTAATGAAATAATAAATATTTAGTTTTTATAATAGGATAAATTTTTATTTTAAAGTCTATCTATAACGTTATGCATACAATTTCGGTTGTCAGGAGATTGAGGGCAAACGGTAGAATTTAGTTAAAAACATTACAAACAAAGTCAGTGGGATATTGGGAAAATTATCAAAATTTTTCTATCTTTAATAATAACTAGATTAGAACGATTTAAAGTTATGCATAAACAGTTCTATGAAAGGTGTTTATGGACTGACTTTTCCGAAATCAAACCAAACTATAATTCATGGTTTTCTAATCCAATCCAAACTATGAAAAAACCAAAAACCATGAATTTTACTTTTGCATTAAAAACGTATTATATATTATATATTTATTGTTCTTTAATAAATAATTTAAAAATTAGAGAATAGTTAGCAGTTTGTAGTTTTGTGGAAACTATATTTACACTTCGGTTCAAACCGGATTTAAGAAGGGGTCTCAAAAACTCATTGGATTTAAAAGACAATATTTCTACAAATGTCATTAATTTATCCATAATAAAGTTAAATGGTTTTGTGGTTTTATCCATTGGTTTTTGCGTAAACCAAAAACCATTGTAAACCATGAAAGTTTTAAAATAATGAAACCAAACCAATCCATTTAAAAAACTATTGGTTTAACCAAACCATAAACACGTTTAGTATATATAAGACTTATATGCTGTGCAAAAAAGCCTCATCAAAGCCTTTCGCTATTAAATACTTTTTTGTATAACGTTTCTAAATAACATAATACATTTTATTGATACTGTAAAACATGATATCTAAAATTTTCTCTTATTAGCGATGCATGAATTAATATTTACATTGTTTTTTAAATCAAATTTTTTAATGATCACTAGAGAATAGTTTTATGGTTACAGTATTTATACGCACGAGTCAGCAATTAATCAATTTTGAAATTTAGAATTTAAAATATTTTTGTTTTTTGTTAGTCTAAAGTGAAATAGTTTTTTTTACTAACTTGATGAATATCGTACGGTATATCCTGTGAACCTTTTGTTTGATTAAAATTTAAAATTGTGTCAATAATAATCGCTCCTCGAAAATGAGATGCACCTGTTGTTGACAGTTCGTGCGGTATGAGGTATTCGTGAACAAAATGCCTGCTTCCGATTCCTCCCTACGTTATCATATAACCATATATTGCATAATTCAATTAATCTATTCATTATGTGTTTTATAAAATTAATTGTTTTGGAAATTTTTTAGATTTTTACACGTTATTTTTATATACCTTTAGTTATTTTGAGGTAATAATAAATTTGATATAAATATGTATTTTTTAATGAGTAATTCATTCATTTCGTGAACTAAATGGTTTGATCATTATTTCGTTGTAATCATTGTTAGCATAAATTACATATTTTTTAACCTATTTATTAGTTGAATGTTTGCTACAAGCAAACACTTTATGTACATAAAATTTTGATTTTGAAAAATAATTTTTAAAACTTATTGAGTTCGACAAATTAAAATTTGTCTGCGTATTACAGGCCAGAAATTTATCTGCTCAGATAGGAAGGGTGTTTTCGGAAACAACTATAAAATATTGCGTTATTAAATAGAAAAATTAATCATTTTCTAATAGCATATATTAGCGAACTTTAAAAACTTTTTACAGATTTATTTATAAGTTTTAAATAATTGCTTCATTTATATCATTTATATAACCCATCAAATTAGTTTTAAAGTCGGTTTTTGGTTGAAAGAATGAATAATTAGTTTATTTTATAAGAATCTTAGAATATTATAAATATGTTTTTTTCACTTTGACTCTGACACTGGATGAAGAAAAATATTTTCTGACATGTCTAACCACTTCAGTGAAAATAATGTTGTATGCAGAGCTTCATATTAATAATTTGTTTATTTTATTGATATTGAGAGTAAATGAGAGCACAAATCAAAGTTTAAAGTAAGGAATGCGAGCGATCATATTATTAAATAATGAAAACTACTTCGATTATTATTTTAAAATAAGTATAGCTCTCGATTCAATCGTATTTAGAAACTCAAAAATATAGTAAAACTTATTCTTATTAGTAAATTACTTTAAGACAGAAATTTAATATTTAGTCAAACAGTATTTGTAATATTAACTGTTAAAACATTATCAATTTTGAATTTCCAAAAAGTTTGAGAATTTAATGTTTTTTTCATAAAATATTTAGAATAACAAATCATTATCAAATGAATTTTTCTTACAAATAAATATGTACTTAAAATTTGGAAAAAAAAACTCTCTATACTGGGATACAGAATTTAAAGAATTAAGTTGATGGATGATATTTACAAGCTTTACACATGTTCATGACATTTTGGTGAATTTATAAAATTCCTAAAAAGGTTTTAGCCTTTTATTGTCTCAAATTACATATTTTTCATTTTTTTATTACTCAATGATTAATTTATATTAAACAGAAAAGTACGAAAGCGTTAAATTGGGCATTAAACCAGTTTCTGGAAAAAATTGACAGCACTTGTTATCAACAACTAATAACAAACACTTAAAATATATTATAGATGACAGTTAAAGCCTGAAGTCGGTATCGTAAGAGATATAAATATACCGCTATTCAAACACATTAGAGGTTTAAAAGTAATCCACGGAAATGGAAGGGTTTATGATTGAGACACATTATGGTATATTTTGGTTAATAACAGCGGTGTGACTTTTCTGCATTATTCTCAAACTTAGAGTCTTATATTATTAGGAATATTGAATTTTGTATTGTTTTACTAAAGAAATTTGATAGAAAGAAAGAATAAAATTAAAACCCATTGAACTATAGATAAAACATTAGGGATACAATAAATTTTGGATCCTGTTTTTTTCAATAAACATTAAAGCAAGACTTACTTAAAGGTAGAAAATAATTTGCGAATAGCATTGACTATCTTTCTCATTATGTTTCAATATTCACCTTTTTTTAAAATGAAAAGAATGTCCTTAATTCGTACAAAAAATTTTTAAAGAAAAATTACGATCATAACTCGAAAATTTTAAGAACCATTGCTTTAAATGATTAATAAATTTTAAAAATTGCAAATTGTCTGTTTTTTATGATGTTGTGTGCTTAGAACTTTATTTTATAATTGCCGCATATGGTCACAAATGGTATGCAATATATTTCACAGAATTGATGTGTTTCATGAGTTTCATTTACCGCTTAACTAACTGTTTACAATTTTTACTGTTTATCAACGTTTTTTTATAATTAATGATTTTTAGTTTTATTTGAATTTCTGATGACTAATAAAAAGTTATTTTATGCATTTTAACCTTGTATTTGTTTTTTATTGTTCTCAAATACCTTTTTTTGCTTATTTGCGGTAATATTTTAGTAAAGATTATATCGTAAGTATGCTTGTTATGCATAACTAAAAAAATATTATAGTATTGGTATTGTGGTGAATAAAATAATAATTAATTTCGGAATTTAGGGCAATAGCAATACTTTACATGTGTTATGGCAGTACTATACTGTACTTCTAATCTTGTTTACCGTTAATATATTTTGTTTTCAAATCTATGCTGTAAAATATATATTATTGCGTCCAACTATCACCTCTTAACACTTAAAACTAGTGATGATCTAATAGCGAGAGAGTTAGAGAGAGAGAGAGAGAGAGAGAAGCGGTTTATCTTAATTATTTGCAAGCTTTCTATTTTTGAATTTTATCGTTAATATATGTAAATTCAAGAAAGTGATATTATATGAGATAATTATTATTTCAACATTTTATTTAGAGAGTAAATAATAATCTAAAAAAAATAAATGTGTATAAACCAAAAACTTCCACAAAATAAATGGTTTAGATTAGAATAAAATTACGTGTTCCTCCAAATCGAAAGCGACAAATATAACGGTATACAAAAGTTGACAATTATGGCTATTGATTAAGCGCATAATCTCGAGCAGAGCGCTCATACCCGAACCATTATCATTAACACCGCTGGTGTTAAATAAAGTGTCGTAATGCGCGCCAATCAGCAGTATGTTATCATCGGCGGTGTGCCTGTACTTTCCATCGCGAATCCCGACAATATTGATTCCCTCTAATGTAAGAATATCCTAAAACGAGGTCATTCGTTATCTATTTTTGCTTTCTTTAGCGATAGATGCATACTATTTATGCTTTTCAGCTGCCGTTTAATTGAAACTTTTATTAGTTTTTTTGTTCGTAATAAACTTATATATATATCTATCGTAATACAAATGTTGAATGGAAAAACAAATATTATGGAAATGTCTTCGAATTAACGCCTTTCAAATAAACGGCTGCTTTCCCTAATATTTAATATTAAGTTATTCGTAATTTAATCGAAATTCATAAAATAATTCTAAACAGAAGTCGTCAGAAATTATCTATAATCTAATTATCATAAATCTAAGTCGTAAATAATATTTTTCCTTTAAAAAATTGAGTTTTTTCAGAAAAAATAAATAAATAAAAGTCTCTCCACTAATGGCAACAGAGAAAAAAAATGATTATTACTCGGCAAACAAGCATAAAATTGTGGCTCATTTCAAGTATGAATAAAATATCACATTTTTTTCAGTGAACACACTCCGAGTCACACACACACTGTTAGGTCTGATGCATGTGTGCATCATATGTATGATTGAGAGCATTCTTTATTCTTAGCGTTTTACTCACCGATGACGTAATGGTTGCATTAAATTTATGGCCAAATGTTTGCATGTTATTCAATTCAAATAAATTGCGAATAGTGTTCCGTATGCCGTGTTTTGCGGTCGCATTTCGCGCTGAATTGCGCGCATACGAGAATAGATTCTCAAGACTTAACTTTAATCGGTTAATATCGGCTTTTGGAAAAAATGAATCATTATTTTTATGATCCGCAGCTTTTTTATTTGAAGTTAGAGAATGATGTTTGATATTAATAGGCATTTCAGTGCTCGACAACGACAACAACGCGTTCGCATTCTTTGCGACCGATAAACTGTTCACTAAACTTTTATTAAATATTTCAATTTTAGTGGTTTTAGGGTTAGTTTTGCGTTCAAAACCGATTCGTTCGTTGTTAGTCGTATTTTGATGATATAATGTTTGAAAAAATTGAGAAAATACATGTTTGGAATAATTACTGTCACTTGAAAGCACTTTGTTTTGAGTTAAACCCATTAATATAGAAACACACGCAAAGAAAAAAGCAGAAAAAATTGTTAAAACAAGCATTATTTTTTCGAAATTAAAAACTAAGTTAAAACTAATTACTGAAAATGCGAAACATTTAGAATTGGTTTCAACACTGGGCCAACATTTAAACATTATTTATATTGCCCTCAAAATTAGCTCTTTTTTGACAAACTTGTTATACTTTTTGCTCATTCGTTTAGCATATTCTGTATTCGCATCGCAGACAACAATAAAACATTTATAAACAAAAAAAGCATCACATCCGTAACAAAATTGGGTCATTTTACTTAAATAATATTAGATTAGTTTGCTATCAATTTTTAATTTAATTTTTTTAAAGATTTTAAAGTTATATCATTGGTGAAATGTGCAATAT
>JAQIVF010000741.1:0-18582 GCA_034698365.1 Steganacarus magnus
GTATACAGCCGTAAGTGCTATTATAACTGTCTAACAGACAGCTTAACTGACACATCTCTTGGCTGTTGTCATTGAAAAGTGTGTCAACATAATCGCCAACCGTTTCAATGCACGGTTCTTTATTAGTGCTAATTTTCAATTTTTCAATAACCGAATAGAATACGTTTAGATTAGAGTTAGGTTTCACGCTAAACAGGTATAGGTATTCGCTCGTAATTGTTAACTCAATATTGTATCCAAAAGAGTTGTCGAATTTGAAAACCACTTTTTCCATGTATCGATCAATGTTTTTTGCGCTCAATTCGCGTTTTTCGCTACGATTTAAGTTTGCAAAAAATATAGTCCGAACCCATACAGTGCTTCCAACTGATATGATGTAGTAATCAGGAGAATAGCAGCGAAATAGTTGACCGCTTATTTGTATATAGCACGTTATCAATGAATTATTGTAATTGTGTATCGCGTTATAAATCGCTGAATAATTATATTGAGAAAAGACTTTCAACGAAAAAAATAAATCATTTTTATCGAGTATTATTGACGCATTATTTAGAGTACGAGATGAATAAACTGGAAATGGATATAGTGATGCGTTTGTTAGAAATTCATAGTTGTTATACACTGTTGTAAATGATATTAACGGTAGAGATATTTGACTGCGACTCTCTTTATCGCTGATTGTTTCGTATCGCAAATAATGAGAAAATAGTTGAATAAGTTGCGAACACATTAAGCAAAATATAATAAACAGCATTAAAGTTTTCATCAATTTCTCAATCTTAGTGGTAGTAATGATTCGATTATTAGTTTTAATTAAACAATTTTTGATTGCTTGCAAAGCGTTAACCAACTGAACGCTTAAGCCATACAAACTGAAACCGAAATACATGGCAATGAGTCCGCTAACCGAACTTAAGTATGTTATTAAATCGATTTTTGGTTTATGCGTTAGATTAAGGTCACTCTTTCTATCTGTTTTGTAAATCTTAATGAATTTATAATTTTGTTTGACAACACTCATTCCGGTTACAGCTTGCGATAAACTGTGAAATATATTTTCGCAATCTTTTCGACAATAACTTTTCGCGAGCTTCAAATAATTTTGCCCAATTCTACAATAATCGGCATTATTATTATTATTAGTACACTTTTTAAGTGCATTCAAATTTTTAGTTCTTTCCATACCACTGTAAACCCACATATAATTGCATTTACAACTTTTAAACTCAATTTTCTGAAGATATCTCACAATACAGTCATCTCGCGATTTCTCTGAATAATCATCAATCAAAGCATAATCTAAACAATTAGTTTTGTAAGGATATTGTAGCGATGACTCGCGAATCGATTGTGAAACATAACTAGAGTTTTCAACTCTATAAAAGTCGCGATACAAGTGCGGAGTCGATCTCGTCGGGTGTATCACAACGTGCGCTCGCATTTCATACTTCACAACGATATGAATTGTGAACCATCTGTGGGTGAAACTAGTTGTTGTTGAATTCGGTTCAAATAATTTACTAAAATATGTGACACACGTGTGTCCGTTCGATGTCCAACTTTCAAAGCCATCAACATTTTCTTTGCCGAATGACTCGGTTCTTACATTACATTGAATTGATTGCATTAAATAATCGCCAAATGTTTCGTTATTATTTAGTTTAAACGATTCGCGGTTATTCTCCACACATACCGACACCGCAGGCATTTTTAATAGTAATTGCGTGACTTTAATGTCGATCACTGTTTCATATTTTGAATACTCTCTGGTAAAGTATGTGAAGTGTAGCGTAAATAAAACCGTAATTATGATTATACCGACGCGTTTAAAATTGATTAATTTAGTTTTTGCGTGAACAAAGTTGACAGTGTTTTCCAACATTTTTTTAATAAAAAGTGTATACAAAATTTGTATTTGAATTTTCTTCGCAGCTTTTAAAATACAATTCTGTGTTTTGCGACTTTTCATTTCTTTTTCTAAGAAATAGGATCTTATCTATTAAATGATGATTCTATTATAGACACAGTACTTAATTTGCTACCATAACATAACGTATTTGCTTTACCACTGCTACTAAATAAATAAGAGTTTAGCAACAAAAAAAACAATTAGTTTAAGTGGTGACAGTTTTTCTCGTAAACATATGTATTGCATAAAGTATTTCTTTGAATCATTGTTTGTTTGTAACGCAGCAAAACAAAAGCTCTTCGATGAAATTAAAAAATTTTTTTCTATTTATCATTTAATGGTAAATGCATTCAATCATATAACAACAGTTAGTTTTTGTATTTAACAAATGTGATTTCGTGTTAGCACCCAGTTTTAAGGTTTTAAATCTTATTATCAGTGATGCTCTGTGTTTGTGAGATAACCACTCAATACAGTGTTTTCATCACTTCTATAAATGACAAGTTTTAAATGTAATCACAAATATTAAACAACGTCACCAATAACTGCTAATTCTCAAAGTTATTATTTTAAAAGCAAATGTCGATCATTGTAACATCGAAAGAAAATTAATTAACATTTGAAAAATTACAGAACAGAATTCTAGTAAAAGAAACTTAACAAAAGGTAAAATAATTGTATACTAAAATTAAAAAATGCCCTGCAATAACCATTTGTCAAAATGTTTTATCACTTTCGGACAAGGCTTTTCGGTCAGAAAAAAATGTCTTTTATCGGTCGGTTATCTGTTGAAAAAGGTAGTGAAAATCGGTTGTTAGGTTTTTCGGTTAACAAATATAATCATAATTTTTTAAAAAAAACTAATTTTAGTCATATTTCAACTTTTTAATGTTTTCATGAGTAAAATTTCAATCTATTTCTCTTAAAAAAATTCTTCTAAATTGAAAATGAATAGTCAACCTCAATCTGAATCTAATTGAGCGCATAAAAATAATTAGAGTTTAAAAATAATTTTTCATTTAAAGTGACTTTTTTTCAATAACAGGTTTTCAATATTTCAGCAAATAGTGTTTCGCTTTTTTATTTGTATAAATAATAATAATAATAATAATAATAATAATAATAATAATAATGAATAAGAGATATTCAGTCAATAACAAACTTTAAGATTCAATTGTTTTTTTAGCTGCACATCATAGTTGCACAGAGGGGGGTCTTGCCTGGGTCTGGACCCCCCCTAGAAAATCCGGAAAACTTGACCACCCCCTCCCCGAAAAATCGAGATTTGAAAAATTGTCGTTTAAATCCGATGAGTTTTGACACCCCCCTCAAGAAATTTTGTGGCAGACCCCCCCTAGTGGTTTGAAGTTTGTGCAACTATGGCTGCACATGCATACATATTTCTTTCATTCTTTATTTATTTCTACGGCTTTCGTGCCAATGCTACGAAATAATCGAAATTAACGAATGATTTTTTCTGCGAGAGATCGTCAGCGCTCAAAATATCGCGAAATTTTTGCTTATATTCGGCGCCAAACTTTTCCGCATCGGTTTTATCCGTCTGAAGCAACTGCTGATAATGAAACAGCGATTTTAAGCCACCAAATCACTCGGTCAGCGGTCGTCTCAAACGTACTGATAATCGAGCGGAAATTCAGTACTATATTTCTGTAGTGTTGTTCACCGATTTTTGTTATATTCGGATCTTGATAACGATATATACGCTGATCATAGAAGATATCCCTATATAACTGTGTTAGTCGTTGATCGTCGGTCTGTGACCGATTCATTGGCTTCGATAGGAAGTACGAGAGCAGTACCACAACACCACACCGTTGAGCACTAATACGAGATTACGAGATTTACTTCGGGAAAATTTTTTGGCAAATCAAACCAATGAGCGGCCGCCGAAGCAGTCAGTAATTGAACGGAACACGAGTTAAGTGAGAAAAGATTTTCAGCTGCGGAAACCCATTCAATGGTTTGAATCAATTAAAATTAAAATTTAAAAAAAAACGTTTAATAATCTTACGCCATAGTGAACATTGATTTGATGTTCGCTGGCGTTTGCTTCGGCTATTTGAGCCGAACTAATGTCCAATCCGTACACGTGTTGAAAGTATTCCGTCAAAACATTAGTGCACTGACCATTTGAGCCGCAACCAACGTCTACAGCGGTTTTCCACTCACTTTTGTCTAATTGTTTGCTCAGATAGTTTAGTACGACATCGATTACTAGTGGAGGAACTGGCGGTTTAAAATAGCAATACACTTTAGCGTGATCTGTATCCTCAAACTTTCTGAACGACATTATATTTTCGTAATTATTTTTTTTGTATAATTATTTGCTAATGAAATTCAGCAATTTTTTTATTAACGATTAAATACAATAACTATGTTGTTTATGCGAATGAATTATTGCAGTGTTTGTTATTAGTGATGGGAATAAGCTCAAAAATGGTGAGCTTCAGCTTGTCAAGCTCAAACTCAAAAATGATGTAACTTGAGCTTGAGCTTCTCCAATTTAAGTTAGATTGAGCTTAAGCTTATTAAAAATGCATCGAGCTTTAGCTTGAGCTTAGAGCTTATGATGTAATCATTTTTATATGGTTAATTTAATTTATAGTGTTTACATTTATGTTGTGTTTGTGATGTCAATGTGATGTCAATTTTATGTGAATTAAAGTTTATTTCAAATACTAATTCATAAATTCATTTTATTTAAATAAAAATATCAAAATATCTAGAAATTAATTTATTTTGTTCGCTGATCTCTCAATCAAATATCGCGTACATATCGCAAACATATGCAAATTATTATTACTACGAGTTAATATAATCGTAGAAACTAGTAGTTAGACATGTTTTTTTGCATACAATTTCAAATATAAATGTGTGCGGAAGTTATTAAATAAGAAATACTTTTAAAGTACATTAGTAAATGATTGGTACAATAAAAAATAATGCTAACAATAATAGCGATGACGATTCGATAACATTTGACGAACTCTTCTTATTCTTTAACTTATCACTCTTTTTCTTCTTGTCGTCTCTCACTTCTCTGGAATGACTTCCACCACTATTGGTACCGTTATCACCACTGCTGTGATCGTTTGTTTGCAAACAGTTATCGCTATTCCAATACTTATGCTTCAATTCTTTCAGTTTTCCCATTTTCTTCAAGTGCCGTAAAGAGTTGGAAATCAGGTTATGATGCTTCGAACCTTTTTGCATAGCAATCGCGTACTCGAACTTAAAGTGTTGACGATTGTCGTCAATTACTGCGAGATCGCAGTCACGATTAGCCACGTATTCGTTGAACGATGATTCGGTAATGAACGCGTATTTGCCGGTCTTAACCCGTTTTAGGCCCTCTTTCTCACCGGTGACTAACGAACTCGGATGCGAATCAAAGTATGCGAACATTTTGCTCACAACCGGGTCCTCACTAAAAAGCGGTAAATTGGCGCCAACCTTCTTAACGCCGTATGGTATGTCGGTTTGCTGTATAAGGTCGGCGAAAGTAGTGATATTGGCGCTATAGTTCTTGTGGATTATTGCGCTTAACCCGAACTCCATGAACGGAAACGTGAACTGCACATAACTGGCCCTATTTGTGAGCACTGTTAGGTCGCCGATTGCGAAGTCTGTTTCCTATTTTCAAATAACATTCTATTTTTAAAGTAATTTCAAATACCTATCATTAGCAACACTAAAGCTTGGATAATGTATTAATGATGGAAATAAGCTGTTACGCTGAGCTCGACATTTCATAGTTTAAGCTCATCAATAATTAAGATTTAAGTTGTTTTTTTTGCTAATCGCTCTTAAAATTTGTATGAAATTAAGAGTTAAAAGGTTAATTTAAAAAAATTATATAATGTGTTTCAATTAAAATACTCTTAAATTTTCACCCCATTTTAGTGTTTTTCTCTAATTAATAGTACACCTAAGTCTATATATCTAATTAACTATAAGTCTAATAAGATTTTTATGCAATTGATAAGGAGGTGTTGTGTGCTGTTTTAAGAATTAATTAATTCAATATATTTTAATTGGGAATATTTGTTAAAACGAAATGAAAAAACAAGACAAGTTTCAAGTTTTTATTTAAAGAAAAAGCATATTTAGGAAAATAAATTTCGAAATAAACCAAAAAAAAATTTACGCTTTTTTTAATTAAAATTTATTTTGTTAAAAAAATCGCACAATCGTTTCCTTATTATTTATCAAAAATATAAATAATGCTACTCTAATATATAATATATAATATCCTGTATTTTTTTATGGGAACATTTTTAATGAACTGTACAGCAGTAGAAAACCATGACGAAAGTGAAACACTATACTCACAAATTACGTGCACAAAAAAACTGATATAAACATAGTTCCCCGCACTGTCACACTCTATAGCATATTTAGTGAGTCAAGTGCTCACTGTTTGATACAATTCTGAACGGCGTTTATGTACACCGCGTATCAGGAAAGAAAAATAAAAGTTTAAATAAGTCGTCTAAAAACCTAACGGTGAAAGTGATTGAATCTGTGTGTGTCTGTATGTCTGTGTGTAAATAACAAAAATGTTGTGCGGAAAACTAGTTTCTATCTGTTGGCACACACACACAACACAACAAACTAGTTAAACGGTTTAATATTAAAATAATGCATTTATGAATTGGCAATTAACAGTAAAAAAAAATTTTTCCCCCAATGACAACAACAAACAGGTAAATAACGAACCGTGTTGTGTGCGTAGATTGTATGTATCAATATTTTTTTGTTTTTATTAATAGTTTTATTGAATCACACACACATAAATATTTCTACCATTCATTATTATTTGATCGCATAATTTTGTCGTTACTTGAAAAATATATATTCACCGTTATTTTGGAATATAGTAGCGAAAAGTTGTTGGTTATCAGATTCGATACGAGAGAGAGATTTATTTGTGTGTGATTTATATGGTAATATCAGTTTTTGTAATATGCTATATATATTGCGATATTGATTTTAATATACCGGTATATATACTGTAAGTTATATGACAAACTCTCCTCTGTTGTGATTAATTAAAATTTTTATTTTAATATATTTTTTCAAACAGTTACCGACTGATACGGATTTCAAATGAAATGCTGGTTTTGGCTCAAACTTAAATAGGAAAAACACATAAAAATTTATATATGCGTATTAATTTTATTCGATAAAAATTTCGCTCAAAAGTTTTCATTCCGTGTTTGGAGACACGCGACGCAACTATTAATCACTTAAACGGTTAAATTTAAAATTAAAGGTTTACGCGTCTAAGTTTCTGAGCTAATTTTACTTTCACTGTACAATAACAGATTGTATATAGCAGTCAGTGTGCGATGCCTCCATCAACGCTAGCGGTTAACGGTTACTGGGGTGAGAGCACGTCGACGCTCGACTGGTGTGAGCGCAACTACGAGGTCACCATTTATATCGCCGAGTTCTGGAACTCTGTCAGTAATTTAGGTCAGTAGAGTGATAGTAGTCATAAATCAACGCCAGTTTAGGATTTAGATTAAATTTTGTTAAGATATTGTTTTTAGTTGATCCGTTAATTTTTTCTAGTGTTAGGTTAAAAATCATAAAACCCACTTTTTAGGTCCATGTTTTTTTTATATATGATTGAACACCAAAAATAGCACTTGCAATATGATAGCGGAATGTATTTTATTACAGTATTAAAAACTTATTACTCGAATTTTATTATATTCATTAAGAGATAATTATTAGTGTGTGATAATTTATCTAATAGTCCAATTTATACGGTAATACGTTTTCCGCGATCATATGTTCAATCGTAATCTTATATAAAAATGCATTCGTAGTTATTTTTAAATTTTCTCTTAAAACTAACAAATAAAAATGATTACTACTGTATTCGAGTAATGCATAGCAATAATAATATCATATAATAACATATGATAGCGATGATCGTACCGCCACTGTGGGCGTACGCGAAATGGTACGAAGCGATCGACGGGCGAAACGCTCTGTGCCTAACTTTCCTAACACTAGTCGGCTTCGGGTCATTCAGTTTTCACGCAACCCTTCTCTGGGAAATGCAACTGTTCGATGAGCTGCCAATGCTGTGGGGAAGTCTCATACTAATCTACTGTCTTCTAACTCTATTATACCCATTTATCGAGCGCAGCAGATATGGTAAAGGCATTACAATCGCATGTCTGTTTCTCTACGGCACTGTCGCCACTTTCGTCTATCTCGGCTTTAAGACACCGCTCTTCTTTCAGATAGCGTACGGTTTTCTAGTGACGTGTATGCTATACTTAGACATCTGTGTCGCCAAATACAAGCCGTGCGATGTGCGCGTGTTCTACGCGTCGGCCATACTTTATTACACCGGGTTCTTGCTGTGGAATATCGATAATATATTCTGCGACTATTTAGATCAGTTAAGGCAGTTTATTCCGTACATGTTGGCGCCGTTGACGCAGTTTCACGCGCTGTGGCACTGTCTCGCCGGTTACGGCGCGTACCTTCACATACTGTTTTGCGCGCACTCGCGCGCGCTTACGCTCAAACAGGACGTGCGCTTCGCCGTCGACTGGACCGGCGTTAGCATCAAATGCATCAACGATCAAATTAATTATAAAAAGAAACAGTTGTGACACTTATTGCCACACACTCACCCGTTTTTAGTGCCATTATTATTTATTTAGTAGAAACTTTTTCTCCCATATACCGGTATATATATATAACGTTATATATTTTTTGCGGTTAATTATATTATTATTATTACTATTTCTTATTTGTTATTCTCATTATATAATATATCGGGCACTTTATTCTGTGTCCGCACACACACTTAAATGCAGCCATAATTTTACTTAAGCATGCAATTATCGATACATTATTAACGGAAATTTTTTTCTTCTTTTATATTTATAGCTCTATTGATATTTATTCCACTCTCGAAGTCTCAATTATTATTATTATTATTATCTAATATTATTATTATATTTATTTGACATGAAATATTTTTGTTAACAAAAAAATAATAAAATAATAAAAAAATATTTCCCCAGTTTTATCAAGTTTTTTGTTTTTTTATATTATCGGTTAAACGATTAAATGTATCATTAAGGTATAAATAGTATTCAAAAGAGTAGGAGAGTTTGTGGTGTGGTATCGTCTAATCTCTCGAATACTAGTCTGTAACACATTTTATTATTTACTGGTTTTATACTGTGTATAATGCCATTATAAATTATTTATCTCAAAAAACTTTATTAGTTAATTGTTATATATTTTTATCGTGAGCTGTGGCTGTGTATAAAAATTCGAGCGAAAGAGAGAGGAGAGGAGAGGAGAGATGACTATTTTAACGAAACGATTTATATGACATATCGCAGGAAAATGGTTTGTTTCCATACCACATAGTGTTTGTGTGCGCGCCTCGGAAATTGCAGTTTTTTTATCTGAGTTGTGTCATTAATAATGGGCACAACAAAGGAAGTTTGTTGTAAAAAAAATAACATATGAAGCAGTCGGTAAATTTTTGTATTTGTTTTATATTCTCTCTCTTTGCTATAGATCGGTGTGTGTTTTATTGTTGACTATTGTTAAAGAAATTTTGAGAATAATAAAAGTATTTTTTTCCGTTGTTGTTGTTATAAAGAGCTTTTTTGTTTGAATAGAAAAGAAGAAGAAAAATTTAGTAAATGGTATACAGTACTAATATAGTACTAAATAGGGAGAAACTCCTCTCAAATAGAGATAATTTGCGTAATGAATCATTTTGATTGTTATTTTCATAATGTCGTCGTTTGATTGTAAACTTTATTTTAAGCGTGTTTCGTTCGAGTGTTATGTCACTTAGATATTTTTATTTCTCTCTTTTGAATCATTTTGTAAATTTAAAATATTTAGTCATATTTGATGGCTGTTAGTTAGGCTCAAGTTTCAGTGAATACTACTGAGTGTTTAAATTTATCGCAAGAATTTTCAAAATTTAAATTTTAGCGAAAGAGTGAGAGTAGAATCGTTAAAGAGAATATTTAGAGTGTGTAGAGATTGTGATAAGAAAAAAGGAAAACATTTTGAGTTCGTTTTTAAATCTTATATATTGTTCGATTGATTTCGTTATAGTTTAGCGAATTTTGAGTAGTATTCGCTGGATTGAGGCAATCGGTTTTCTGACATCGGCGACAAATCTTATATATTGAAAAAGGCACTTACGTTTCTATAAACCTGGCCAATCATGCCGTCAACGGAGCCATTGTGAAGCCATCCGCCATACTTGCCATCCGCCGCCAGTTCTAGTGTATAAGTAATTCTGGCCACTCTCGCTATTTCGTTGAGCACGTCAACGCAGAAACCCTCAAACTGACCATTTTCTAGTTTGTTAGCGTACGGCCAATTCTATTAAGAACATGATTTAAAAATACTATATTTGTTACGCACTTTTAGTTGCTTTATGGAGAAAAAAAAACTCTTATAAGACTAATAAAAGATAGGCGTTTACGAAAAGACTTAAGAAAAGTTTACGGGTTACGATTTGAAGTCTCGCCCAATATTTGAAAACAACAAACAATTATTGTTTTTAAATTCAATAGACTAAACAATGGGGAGACAACACACCGACTATTTGTTTGAAATTAATTTATGACATTTTGCTTATTACATCTTTCAAGTAATACCAAAGGTGTTAACTTTTACAATTTGAAGCATAAGTAACCTTTGCTTTTAAGTCATCGCATGCTTTTAAATTTTTTTAAGTGTAATTTAGATAAATTTTTTTAAAACTTCTTCTATGCTTATCTTCGCCTTCGCCTAAAAATGTTAAAATTATGCTTAAATCTAAGTTTATACATGATTGAAGTGGTTATATATATTACTCTCACCAAACCTTATAATAAATTTTTTCAAAGTGGAAATCTCTTGAAATTATAAGTGATTTTACTGCGTAAGCTAAAAATTTCGTTTAAGTATGAAAATGTACAAACAATTTAAACGAATACATATGGTAATAATAAAAAAATCTAAAATTCAAGCTATAATTACTATATTCCGCACTTAATTGTTAAAAGATTTTATAATAGGATGGAATAATATTAAGTTACATAATTACTATAGAATTTTGAAAGAATAAGGAAAGGAAACACACAATTCAAGGCTTTCTCCCACTTATAGCATAACTAATCAAATAATCATAATATCATTTCTAAATTAACTACATTTAAGGTGTGATTCATGTATGAGAATGTTGTTCTTTCATTATTATTATTTCATCTCTCCGTATACATCGATGATTGAATTTGGTCACAATTACATACCAAAACGTGAAAAATCTTTAAAATAACCTTCAAAATTAAAATTTTAACAGACCATTCTCATTGTAAAGTGACTAGTTTTAGACATGCATTTATAATTAGCGTAAAAAAACTTTATTCAAGATTATTGCGTTACAAATCTGTTCGCTTTTTTATTTAGTTTAAATAATAATAATAATAATAATAACTAATATAAATAATAAAAAAATATTTAGGGAATACTAGAATTTGATAGAAATCTGTATATATGTGTGTGGGTGTGTTGCTGTTGTTGTATTTTATATTTGCTACAGTAATTTTACGTAAATTTTAGAAAATGCCAAAATACTGTACTGACCTTAAACAACTATTTTTGCTCCACTAAAATATTAAGGTAATAAAATTTTCCTCTCAAAACATTTCTTTAATTTTTTATCTGCACAGTTCCAAAGAAATTCGAAGAAATTTTTATTTATTTTTTTGTTTGTTTCTAAGTCCAGAATTTTGAACATTTGTAAATAAAAACGAGTTTTATTGATTCTTATTCTTATTAAATTTTGTTTGCTGGCAATTCGCTAACTTATTAGCTACACTACGTATTATAGGTAAACTTTAGTTAGTTTGCTCAAATTTACAAGTTATTAGTTTATACAGGCGTAGTTTTATGTTCACATTTTATAACAATTAGAATTAATTTAAATTTTTTGCTTCTACCGAGACTTAATTAAGTCGGAATTAATGAAACAAACAAACAGAGAAAATGGGATAATAATTTTAAACAATGACTGACTTATTTTCACTCACACCTGAGCAAAACACTGAATGATAACCCCAATCCTAACGGGTAAAACCCCAAATCACTTTCAATAATACGACAATATTTTTATAGAATGGATTTTTAAAAAAATTTCAATACAACAAAAATTATTTAATGTCAATACAGTAGAAAATTTTTTAAATTAAAATATAAAACGAAAGTTCGAAAACTCGAAACTCAGTTCGTAAGTTTGTTCATAATAACTTATATAATCTAGTGTTTAGTGTGCAAACAGTATTTGGCAAACAAACAAACAAAAAAATGTAGCACATGTGCGAATAAAAAAACAAAAAAAAAATCAAACGTTCACTTACTACGATCGTAACTCCTCTCAAAGGCTCGGTTAGCGAAGTGGCGAAGTGTAACAATACAAGAAACGCTTTGAAATATAAATAAACAAAATCACAGAATTTATTCGTCGTCTTCATGTCGCGTAACACAACACAACACATCATTCAATACACAATATATACGCTGCAACGCGAAAAAAAACCGCACTGAATGAGATTAAATTAGAATTTGGCCATCAGTTGAGTAATATAGTATTTATCTCTCGGAGAGATGCAAACCTGAATTCTTAGTGAAAGTGGGCGATCAACGATCGCCTTGAAATGAAACGTAATCAAAAGTCTAGTTAGTTAGTGCTTAGTTAGCTCGCACTGAAAAATCGCGGTCGAGCTCGCAATTTTTGATGCGTGTTTGTATGCTTTTTAAAAAAATATTTTATATACTTAATCAATGTTAGTTCATTCCTGTTTTTTTTGTTGTTGTTGCTGTTTTATGTATGCTTACGCGAAGCCACAAACCGCGATATGCGGGCTAATTAAGCTTAAAAAGAAGCAAAAGTTTTTAAAACCAACTTTTCTTATTTGCAAAAAGCCGAGCTATTAATTAAAGTTATTAAATAAAACCGCACACACAAACGCAAAATAGCAATTAGAAAACGTTTTATTTTTTTTAATAATTATTTTATTTGTTTGTTTAATTTTTTAACTATGTGTCAAGTAGTAGTGATTGTTAAGAGAGAAATATATAGTAAATATTTATATAATACTAATATTGTGTAATTGTCATGCATTTTAGTTGTGTCGAGAAACTATTTTCTTTTTGTTGACTTAGTAGTGTTGTTATACATCTAATGTTGTTATTACACGTGAAAATAATTATTTTAATTAGTTTAATAAAAAATATATATGTTGAATAGTCATTGCAATTAATCACATTAATGTTTTTTTCCACTAAAAAAATTATAATTCAGTTCAAATTAAATAACAAGGTTCAATAAAATGCAAGTAACAGTAAATTTAAGCCGATAAACATATGCTCTCTCTCTCTCTCTCTCTATCTATCTCTCTCTTTCTTTCTTTCTCTCTCACACACATGAGTAGACGTAAAAAATAATTTGTTTGTTTTATCAGGCAATCTTAGTTTTGATTCTTATCATTTACGCGAAGATGATTATAAAAAGAGAAAAATATTTAATGACACGAAAAATAACAACTCATATGTGTAATCATTATTTTTTTTCTTCTCATGAATTCGTACGCTTAATACTGTACTCTTTTCGCAATTTAGGAAAGAGAGCGGAAATACACATCAGTCTTTCAATTTTTATAATACAATTTGATTTAAAAAAATATTCTGAAAAATAACGACGCGTTAAAACTCAACAGCAACAATAACTCGAAACCGTAGCCACCGCTGCGATTCGAAAAACCCTTGGCCAGACAATTCTGCTTGAAATACTTGTCCCGCAATTCGTCGAGTGTGCCGCTACTCTTTAGCCGCGCGATCGCGTCGTTGAACTGCGACCGATACGGCGATCCCTTGGGCAACACAATAGCGTACTCGCTTCGAAAGTACTCCCTGTCATCGACGATGTGCGTCAGATCGCACTCGTTATCCACGATGTACTGGTTAAACAGCGAGTTGAAAATATAGATGTATCGGCTAGTGATGGCGCGTTCCACGCCCTCCTGCGTGGTGTTCACCAGTGACATGTGCGCCGCCATCCTCTGCAGCAGCATATCGTCCGATTTCTTAAACGCATACATCGCTATGCCACCGGCCATCGTTCCGTATGGTATCTTTGTCTGATCTGCGATATCCTCGAAAGTGTTCATGTTTCCCACGTACGACTTGCGTACCAATGCGCTCAGTGTCGAGTTCATTATCGGTTCGGTGAAGTCAATGAAACGCTTACGATAGTCGGTAACAGTGATATCAGCGATGGCGAAGTCGGCTTTCTGTTTTGTTTTGTTTTTTTTTTGAAAAAAATATTCGTAGTAGTAGTAGTAGTAGTGATAGAAAATTATAATAAGAAGGAAAAAAGAGTGATTTTTAAGATCTATTTTTAGTGCTAGTTTTCGCTGATGATTGGAACCGACTTGTGCTTTATCTTGTTTTTAAATACTGTTTTTTTTGTTATTGAATGGGACACAAAATTTTATTTGCGTAAGTCTTATCTCCGCTTTTAAAACATTTGAGTATGAAATTTTAGAAAAATATTTTGATTAGGTTTTGTCTTACAACTTAAAACCGAAAATAACTTTTTAAAAAAAGTAGTTTGGAGTCTGGAGAGGAAACCTTAATCGTTAAGATTGCCTTATCGACTAAATAACTTATACTGTTGTGTGTGTGTGTGTGTGTGTGTGTGGGGTGTGTGTGTGTGGTATGTGTGTGTGGTGTGTGTGTGGTGTGTGTGGTGTGTGTGTGTGTGTGTGTGTGTGTGTGCTATCAAATTTTATTAGCTCTCGATTTCTCTCGTTTCATGAAAGGTATTCAAAATGTGAAATATATCTTTTCTCGTTTATTTTTTTAACCGAGAGTAAACTCTGGTCTTTCTATAATCACTATTTCTGCCTAAAAAAATTATATGCTGTATCAAGTTATTAGATGTGGCTAAGAAAAACATGTTTCTTTTATCACAATTATTGGTTCTTAGTGTAAATTAAATGGAATCATACATTACTCCAAACTTCGCCCACAAGTCCGGTGGTATTCCGACCGTACGTGCCGTCCGGCGATTCGTACAAATAATACTCGAAGCCAACAATTTTCGCGATCTCGTTGATCACATCTATACAGTAGCCCTCGTAATAGCTGGTGTTCTCGATTTTCATCACATAGGGCTCGTTCTGTAAACAACAACAAAAAATTATTAATAATTATTGGTTTTAATAAAATTTTGCTGAAAATATTTTCGATCTGCATCTTATAGTCAAAGCAATCAATGATCATAATAATGGTTAAGTGCAATACGCGTTGTACTATCTTGAGCTATACTTTTATTGTTTATTTTCGTTAGAGAGGCAGTTAAGAGGGTAACAAATTTACCACCAAAAAAAATTTTAGCTGTGATTTCGGAAACAACTAACAACATCCTTATAACTACACAAACCCAAGAAATTTTCTTTTTAGTACCGGTAATTAGTTTAAAATAATTTTTTTTTAAAAAGGAGAGTAAATCAAGGTTATTGTTTTGTGTGTGTGTGTGTGTGTTATTTGCTCGAAAAAGATTATGTTTACTCGTTAGCTGGCAAATATTTGCACAGTTAATATACATTATTACGAGTATTATTAATTTATTTATTTTGCATAAAGTCCCAGTAAGCCAAAACTAATTTGCAAAATTTTTTTTATTGGTTTTTTTGTGCCATCTATTATATCTTGTTTGAGTATATTTTCTTGTCTTGAAATACTACTCATCATTTTTTTTCGTATACAGTATACGATATTAGCGAAATTCGAATAAAATCTATTTTAATACAGTAAATATATCCACATTAAACTGTCAAATTTGTAGGTAACAATCAAAGCTTCTTTTTTTACGATATAAAATAAAATAAAATAAAATAAAATTGCCGTAAAAGAAGTAAAAAGTTTTTCTTTTTGATTAAAATCTATTTTAATTCACCGCCAAATTTTGTTGGCTTTAAAAACTTTAAATTAGAAATTTCTATTTAGTTTATTTCAATTCTAATAGAACTGAATATATATGTATCTTGTTTTTGATTTTATTTTTGTTTTTAAAAATTATGAAATTAATATCTTCAATACACCGCTAAACTATCATAAAATTTATTTTTATTTATTTATTTTTTTTATTTTTGGTGACTGTATAATAAAAAATCCATTTAGTTTGCCATAATATTCATCAATTATTTTTTATTAGAGTTTTATCATTAGATAAATATATAAAACTTAATGCATCTTCTGTTTGAAATACAAACATAGAAAAGCAATCATCTCTAAGGAAACTTGCCTTTTTTTGTTTGTTTGTTTGTTTGGTAAACTGAATAAAAATTCTAATTAATGAAATAGAAAAAAGATTATCCAAACCAAATGCTTTTAAAAGAAGTAATAATAAAAAATAAATAGAAATAGTCTATACATATAAATATCAAATAAAACTGGTTGTTGGGTTTATGGAGTAGATTTTATTTTGCCTAAAAGTTCGTTCAGTTGTAAAAAATGTTCAATAAAAAAAACTACTGATACATAAAAAAAAATTTTTTGAGGACTTTTACAGAAAAAAATGAATTAAAAATTTTTGATGGATTTGGATTTACATATTTTTTTCTGGCTTCAAAAAACTTAAAGATCGACTCAAAAAAATGCTAAGCATCTAAAAATAGTGACTCTTGTACAGTGAATTTCGCGCATTTAAGTATAAGTAGTACTAAACACTCGCTGTTTAATCGAAGTGATTATACACAGTATTTTAAATACTTTTAAAACACGAGAGTCTAACGTACTAGTAGTGGGTTATTTTTGAACGCGTCAAAAGAGTTTACCAAAACAAACATAATTATCTCGTAAGTAAAACACACCGAAAATTATAAGAGGCTCAATAAATTGCTAGAAAAATATTTTTACAAAAACCCTTAACACACACACACACACACACACACACACACATGTGTGTGTGTTTAATTTTTATAGTTAGCCTCATTGTATTCAAATTTATTTTTGCGCAACAATGCTAGTCATAGTCAATACGCCAAACGAAATTTTTTACACGCAAATATCTGTGTACAGTTTCGGTACATGTAAAAGCTATTAGTTTTTTATTGTTCAAAAGCGCGAATCGTAAAAACAATAATAATAAAAAGGGCAACAACTCCTACATTAACCAATACACGTTAACATATATGGAATCGTTCGCTAAATTCATTTTTTCCGCGTATTAGTTACTGTAACAGTAGTAGTAGTAACTCTAAGGTACAAATGTAAAAAACGTTAAGTCAGTGATTATTATTGTAAGCGAATAAATAAAATTGGTTTTTAAAATGTAAGAGAAAAATAGGCGGGGGAACACACAAATTAAAACAATCGTTAATTTTCTGTAGTTTATTATTTATACTGGATATATAATTTTTAAAATTAATTACAGCAACAACAACAACAAATATTGCACTTACCAGTATAGTGACACCGCGGAGATATGTGACATTAGTAGCGCTAACGGCGATTGTGACCGCGAATAGCGTCGTCAGCGTATTTAGCGTCAGTTTGCACACAAATAATGATGCGTAGAAATTCATATTTTTTGTTGTTGAAAATAATAGTAATAATTTCTTAAACTTTTGAATTGAGGAAAGAGTGATGTCAGAAATATTGTTAGCAAAAAGAATCAAACACTTTTCACAAACTTTTTTGTATGTGAGAGAATCAAGTGTTGAGAACAATAATAAATGTGACGGTAAAGCTGATGCACACACAAACAAACACGTGATCACCACAACTAAGATTTTTGTTATGAAAAAACTTTTTTAACTCTCTCTTTCTCTCCCTCGCAATCTCTTGTTATAATTTTATTTCTTCTTTGTCCACAGCAGCAGCAAAAAAATAATAATAAAGTTGAGTGAAGTTTTCGCACACAATTTAAGCACTAAATGCAGTGATGCGTCGATTATTAGTTATTTTCTCCTTGAGTTTTAGTGAGAGTGAGAGAGTTTTTTTAAGTTTAGATTCACTCGCTCTTTGCAGCGCTACCAAAACGGCAGCACAAACAGCAATAACAACAACAAGAACAACGGCTGTGTTTCAGAAAACGGTTGTGCAAAAGCAAAAAAGTTTTACAGTGTGTGTGTATCAGCGAGTGTGTGAGCCAAATGGTGTATGTATTAGTTTGTGTGTCTGTGTGTGTGCGTGCGTGTGGTTGTGTGGCAGAGCATTAAAACATAATACATACACATACTGTGTATGTAAAACGAAAAATGAGTAAAACTCAGAAATTAGTTTTGATTATATTGCCCTTCACAGCGCGCAACACAACAGTTGTTTGTTTGAATTTTTCTCAAAAAAGAATCGGAAATTTTTTTTGTCACACTAACGATTTGGGCAAAAAGCGATTAAATCACTGGCAAAAACTTAATTACAGACCTTTATTATCATCACTCATCACTTAGTTTATTAACTAATCATTTTTGTTTTTTTCTCGATGCGTACTTTGCAAAAAAAAAAATAATCTGAATTAGAGCTGGGCGCGGATGAGAAAAATCACTATCCGCATCCATCCGCAAAAATTTAACTACAGTTCTACCCGACCC
>JAQIVF010000742.1:0-18572 GCA_034698365.1 Steganacarus magnus
GTGATACTGTCGAGTAAAATTCGAATTATTAAATTTAAACAAATTTCCGACAGTTCGATATGGATTATTATTAAAACATATCAGTCTCCTTTCAATTAACACATCAATCAGTATCAAACAATATTTTATAAACGCTTTTATAGTAGATCTCTCTCCTCTTTATTCCCCATAACATTTTGTCTCTACCTTAACAAACCCCTCTCTGGCTTCACAAAAAATGGCTCGTCTAAAATTATGATAGTCTAACTTACAAGAACATCATCCCTACTAGAGGTTGAAAAATATACATTTTTACAATTCCCTTCCTCCCGCAGATAGTATTCAATTCCCACGGGTCCCACTCCCGCGCAAAGAAAATTACCTTGTCCGCCGCTCTCGCCCGCAATTCCCGCAAAATGCTGTTTTTACATTCAAATTTCAATTAAAGTATAAATTCTTAAAATATTTTATTCGAAAATTTACTTAGAATATACTTTATAGTATATATATTGACACAATCAGTTATTTTAATGGAAAAATTTCATGAAAATTTCGTGGGCCATGAAAAATTATAAAAGTTAAACTACAATTTTGCGTGCTATTTGTAATTTTTCCGATTTATGGGAATTTGCGGGAGTTTGCGGGAATCCCTCCCATCCCGCGAAATTTTTAATCTTTTCTATTACCTCCCATCCCGCAAATATTTCAGGTGATCACACTCCCTCCCGCTTTCCATGGGTCCCGCTTTCAACCTCTATCCCTACTCAATATTTCATTGAAAATAAAGCGGTGGTCGGTTCATGTTTTACCAAAACAAACACATCAAACCAAAAACTCCTTGTTTCCAAACCGAAATCGACCGCCTAATTTAATATTAAAACTGAAACAGCTTCGAAAAAAACTGCGGCTTAACTGTCAAACAGCTTATTAAAAATTTCAATTTTGGATATATTTTAATAATTAATTTCTATCTTTAGTATCCCTTAAATTTTGAAATACTCTGTATTTTGCATAAGAAATAATTCATTTATAAATTGCTTTGCATGTCACCCACATTTATATGCTTACGATTTTTTCATTTTTGATGCCCAATAAATTATACCTATTATTTATTTAATAAATTTTCATTCAATTTATAAAATGTTAAAAATAATAAATTAAGTATGCTATAAAAGTTTATAAAAAACACGGTATTTTCTAGTACACAGTTTGGCGTTTAAACCGTAGTTTTATCAATTAAAAATTAAACCGTTAAAAACCGAAAATACAGTTTTTCTAAAAACCGAACCAAACCATCTGACAAAACTATGGTTTAAACCGCGGTTTAACCGCATCGCCGACATCATGCCTTTGTTGATATATTTTTGAAAAATCTGTAACATCGTCTGCAAAATTATATTTAATATTATTTACCAAAAAATTTTTGAGTTATATTTAAATAATATATTTCTTATATGGTAAATTTTTCTGATTAAATTATATTACTTAAACGCCAATCACTCTGCCAAATGGTGACCGCATTGCAGAAATTTATATGCGAAAGAATTCATAATCACAAAGAGAAACGGTTAAAAGAACTCGTAGCTTACGAGAGCATACACGCCTATCTTCATATTAATGGTAAAACATTATCTTCAATTTTTTTATTTTCAATAACAGGTATCGATGATCGATATAATAAAATTCAAAAAGCAGTTTGTATTAAACTTAAAAAAATAAAGAAAATCAGTAGAAAGTAAGCTTCTTTAACGTAGTGATACTGAGAAGCTGTTCGAATATCTAATGGAGATAATTTTAAATTCGATTTTATTGATTTTGAAATATTCTTGTATCCACAATACTCTGTGACTGTCAGTGACGAGACGGGATAAAGGCCTGACATTTTGAGGCTGTTTGGTCGAAACCTCCTCGCGGTTAACCTCGAGTAATCTCTCACATAAAATATTCTTATAATTGTTCAAAACAACATTTTAATCAATTATTTTTTATATTATATCATATTTTATGATATTTTTATTAAATATTTTTTATATTTTATTTTTTATAAAATATTTCTATATTTTCTCATTACGTTTCAACTCTCGGCATATTCATAAGATATTTTAAATAAAATGCTAAAGTTATTGAAACAAGCGGCTCACGGACAGGACTACTTGCCCCATATAATTGTGTGATCTCTCTCTCTCTCTCTCTCTCTCTCTCTCTCTCTCTCTCTCTCTCTCTCTCTCTCTCCCTCCCTCTCTCCCACAAGTCCTCCCTTTCTAGAATTAAAAACAATGTTGCAAATAGTACTTCAATGAGTGTATATAATAATTAGTAGACCCCGGATTTTTTTGTTAAGTCCAAAATATTCTTGTAATAACAAAATTTTACGAAAAATCGTTTTTACAACAAAATTTCCCAAAAATGCTATTTACTAACAAAATTTTGCATTATTACAGAAATCAAGCTATTTTTAAGCATATATATCGATAAAATTTTAAATGACACCCTATTAAAAAAAGACTCTTCCCTTTAAAAAAATCTAAATTTTAAAATTTATTGTTTAAACTACTAATTTTAGGCTAAATTCAGAAAAAATTGTCGCTGAAATTTAATATACATTTCACCAAGAATTTATAAAATCTATGCAACTTATTTTTTCCTAGTAAATTAGGGTTTTGTTAATTGTATTTTAAAGGATTTGTTAGTAAAAATGTTCTTTTTGTTTCAACAAAATATAGGAATTTTTCTAACAATAAAACAACAACAAAGTCAAAATTGTTTTAACAAAAAATCTGGGGTCTAATAATTAGTTTCAGTCGTTGTTCAACATTCGAACAGTGAACAGCATGAACATCACAAATTTATATTAGGATAACAATTTAAGATAATTTTTTGGAACAATTTTGTTAAACTATTCTCAACGATATATACTTTATATTACGAATTGTTTAACAAAAAAATTTTTAAGCTTAAAAATATTGTTCTAAATAGTACTTCAGTGAATTTATTCGAAAATTAGTTTCAGCCTCTGTTTAGTTTCAACTGTATTTGCAAATTGATTGCCAATTATTGATTTAAGACAGTGTAATTTTTAAAATCTCGTTTAACTGTTAAAATCCCTTTTTCTCACCAAAAAAGCCTCCTATTTTGAAATTCCTTTATTAATAAATAGAACTCATTTTTTCGCCAAAAAAACCGCCATCACTTTATTAATAAAAGACCTGCGGACGGCATCCTGACTCGTCAAGTCCAATAGCGCATTGATTTCATCAGTGAGCCAAAAACCATAACAATGAATATATTGAAACTGACATTTTGCAACCATCATATTCATTCAAATACTAAAAAGTTTAATCACTTTAAAAAACCCAAGATAAACTTATTGGCCGTTCACAATAAAAAATATTTAGAATTTCCAAAAATAATCAAATATATAAAGGAAAATTATAGATCAATTATGTAATTTTAAAAGATTATGTATAAAATATGCCACAAAATTAAATTTTTCAGTTATTATAAGTATTACAAAAATGTTACATTATTCTGAAATCCTAAAATAACGCGTTTTTGTATACAGTACACGCGTCTTATAGTATGTGAACTTAGTTTATAGCAAAGCGAATGTTTAGTTGAATACTGGAAATAATGGTAGTATTGTTGCAAAAATTTATTTTAAAGTTCTAATAGTATGAAAGAAAATTAAGGAATGTTGCTAATGTTTCTACCAAAAACCATAACCTAATAATTATTTGATAACAATACAGTATTGCCGGCATTGATCTGCGCAGACAAATATAACTTTGATCAAGTATTAAACGCATTAATATTACTGTATGTACACTTCTATAGTACTGACAGAGTTGTGGCTCACTCTATGTATACACGTGTAGCACTAAATATCATTAATTGTCATTATAATAATTATCATTTAATTATATTTTAAATATCCAACTATAATGGCATCGTTCAACTCAACTGAGCAATGGATCGCAATATTAGACGAGAGAAGAAACTCGAATGACGTGTTATGGCTAACATTTCACTACCACTTCGTTAACCAATACAGATATTTGCAAAACCGTTCGCCAGAAGCGATTCGTAAACATGTGTATCAAATGCCGTTCATTCAGGTATGGTTATTATGGTTATAGTTATAGTTATTATTATATTATGGCTATAATGTTGATATATTGATAGGCATTATTATCATCGCAACCATCGATGAGTCCAAGAATCGATCGAATACTCGATGAAATGAGTCACACGTTTTCGTTGCGTTCAATACGTTTTATTGGATACTTTTTGATTAAAATAATGAAACGCATTTACGAAAATGTTTGGGTCAGCAGTGAACTACCATTAAGCGAAAATTCAATTTATTATACTTGTGATTATAATAGTAATATAACGGATGCTATAAATCATTTATCAAAACAAACACCAATACTGTATTTGCCGACACATCGAAGTTACGCCGATTTCCTGCTAATGTCATACATATGCTTTCACTTCAATCTTCCATTGCCATCAATAGCTGCGGGAATCGACTTTCTATCACTCAATCAAATCGCATCACTTTTGCGCGCTTGCGGTGCTTTTTATATCCGCCGTTCATTTAATAATGATAGTCTTTACTGGAATGTTTTCCGAGCATACGTTCAGGTATAGACTTATATTACAGCTAATACTTCGATCTAATGATCTAACCTGTTAATTATCACTACCTTAGTCTCAAATATTAGGCGGCGAACACCCGATGGAGTTTTTTATTGAAGGAACCAGAAGTCGATCTGGAAAATCATTATATCCGAGGATCGGTTTATTGAGCGTTGCACTTGAACTTTACTTTACCGGACAAATACCTGATCTGTTAATAATACCAGTTTCGATATCTTACGACAGAGTTTTAGAAGAAGGCTTATACGCTCGAGAGTTGTGTCCTGCGACCAGTTCTGGCGGTAAACCTCCAGAAACAACAAAACATCTACTGAGCGCTACCAATGCTATTCTTTCTCAAAACTTTGGCTCAGTTTATGTTCGCTTCACTGAACCGATAAGTATTAGAGAATTATGTGGTGCTCAAGATTTTCGATTATTTCACACATTAGATTCGAAATGCCAGATATATTCTGCTCAAAAAAAGCAGGAAATAGAGTTCATATTATCGTTAGCAAAATTAATAATTAAAAGGCAACAAATGAATTTTGTATTTTCTCCATTTTCTTTAGCTTCGCTTTCAATCTTGTCTTATTTTAACATTAGTAGTAACGAAACAGACATTTCATTAGCGGTTGACTTAATAGTGAAAGACGTAGAGCTACTCAGTTATTTACTACCTTATGCTAACTTTAGTTGTAATTTACAACGTAAATCAATTAAGTCAAAACTTATTGAAGAATTTCGTGTTCATTCAAATATAGTTAAATTATCTGAAGATAGTTTGACCATTTCATTGAATATTGTCGACCCAATAATAAAAATCGAGTTACAGCAGTACGCGAACCAATCGATGCAACTTCTTATAGATTTTGCTTGTTTTCAGTACACTAATGCTAATTTTAATAAGTATAAAATTTTAAAAAATTTTTTGTCGCGTGAGTTTATTTACTCTGAATCCGATTTAAATGAAAGTTTTCGAAACGCACAGATTTTAAGTCATGTAATGAGTGATCGAGTTATAAGTATTTTATCAAATCAAATTCAATATTATATTAATTCCTATCTCGAAATGACCGAATGGTTATCCAAACAGTTTTCTAGTCAACAAAGCAAAGTTAATATAAAAGCTTTAGTCAAAACCATACAAAATGATATTATGATCAATTCAGATGTTGCACAAAATACCATACAATTCCTACTTAATATTAATGTTTTTACTAAAGATGTCAACAATTATTTAACTATTAATTATTCTAACTTAGAAATTGTTTCGAATGATTTAAAAGAATTATCAAACGAACAGTCTCTTCAAACTTCTAATTATAATCAATTAAAATCAAATCTATAAAATTTATTTTATTTTTACATTATATTATATTATATTATATTATATTAAATTATTAACAAATAATATGTATATGTTTTTTTGATTCGAATTAAAATAAAACAATTTTTCGTGTATTTTAAAATAATTTCACTTATATTTTTGTACAGGATTTTGATCATTTGACAACAATTGAAATAATGTTTTTTCGTTTATTGAGTGATGATATATTTCTTCGTTTCTATTTTTCGAATTGAATTTTTTGAACAAAGCGAACGCTAATAATACAAATATTCCAAGCAATAGTAATGCTATGATTAATGTGATGACGATTCCAATTATGAAGAGATTTGTTTGAATCATACCATTATTTTGTATGTTATCTGAAATACATGAACAATAAATCATTTATTTAATAAATTATTTAACACTTCATATTTTAATCGTAAACACCGAAATTTATAGTGTCTGCTGTTCAGGATTTATCTCACTATTAAATTATGAGTTCAATTCTCGTTCAGACAACAAAATATATTAGAAAATCATTTTAATTTTTAGCTCACTTTGATGAAATCATTGAGCTATTATTGGATTTAGGATGTCTGTCTGATTTGATAATAAAGGAATTTAAATTTAGTGTACCTGATAGATGTCTTTTAAAAAATTCCGGGTCATTATAATATAAAAGAATAGAATTACAGTATTTGTTGCGAAAATTTTATTTTGAATGAAAAATATTTCACATTTTGTAAACAATGGTCTAATACAGTATCTGCTATCTTTACTGACTGTTATTTCGAAATTACTTTAAATAAATTCATAACTAAACTAAATACAAAAGTGAGATAAGTAAAACAACACTACAGTACATAAGATTTATATTAAAAGAGATACAACACTAAAATTTAAATACTTGGGTATATTTGCCTTTTTTCTTAAGTTATAATTTTGTCCAAAAAGAAAAAAATTCATAAATTTTGTCTCTATAAAAACGCTACATTTTAGAAAAAAGTCTGTGATGTAAATATATAATAAAAATAATACTTGATACACTCACTACCCTTTATAGAATTGACATCATATCAAACTAGAGTTATCAAGACACACTTTTAAACAAATTGATTTGTCTCATCAAATTCTTAAAAGCATTTCCATGATAATTTTAACTACTCTGATTAAATTTATCCTCTGAACCAAAATTCAATGTCTTGCCCATAATCTGGAAAAGATTACCTTCATGTAAAAATTTTCATTTAACGAGAGAAGTACCTAAGATGTGTTACCCAGATTTTCTTTGGACCATTTCCATTTGATAGAATACGTCAAAAAATGGGGGGTTAAGAAAATTTTACTGCCGAGATGCAAATAGGTAGGGTCTGGAGAGGGCTTAAATTTTCGATATAAAAAATGGGGACAAAATTTAATTGAAATTTCAAAAATTAATAACTCTTGATATGGAGGGGATAGAGTTTTCATGTAAATTAATAATATAATTTACTAAACTTAAATTAGAAATTTCAAGGCCTTTGGAGGTCTGGAAGGGGTCAATCAAAAAATGGAGGACAATATTTCGAAAATTATTAACAAATGAAAGGAGGGGTTTCAAGATCTAACTCTAATAATCTAAGATGGGTGAGGATTCAACATCTAACTCTAATAATCTTGGTAACATATCTCAGGTACTTCCCTCGTAAGTTCAATAAATTTTTTATTTTGTAGGATAAAAAGCTGTAAATTCAAAGTCATTAGATAAACAAGACCGTAACATTTCTAAAACAGCTCACTTTCTTGTGCAACTTGAATAATTGCATTGTTATCATCATATAAAGTTTTATTCATTGTTACTTTATTGCTTTGTTTCTTATATTAATTTTACGACATGACGTCTAGTCAGGACACTTGCATGTTATAATGTATTAAGATATAGCATGGAAGTTACAAACTTCTCTTACTTAAAAAAAGTGCGAACATCCGGGCAGACAACTGCAGTCAAATCCATAGCTATTCTCTAGACATAAAGTTATTCATAAAATAAGTTTGAGCACTAGTTTTTTATTGATTTCATTCGCTTCTTTAAATTTTCTCACTTATTCAGTTGATATTCAGAGTTTTACTTCTTTCGAAGGGTTATGTGTTATTCTACACCTTTTTCTTATCAAAATTGCAGTAAATATTGTGTAAATATAATAATAAAATAAGGTCGATGTGAATGTTCGTTGGTGTTTATCTTTGGTTCTATTGGTTGCTCAATTGTTCTGTTTGCTATGAATTCCCGGGATAGCAATAAAAATTGGAAATCATTGAGATTGGGTTTTAATTATTTTAATATTTTCATTACAAACAATATAACTATTACAATCACATTCCAATTCTATTGCAGATTAGTTTCCAACAAATCCTTTAAAAACAATTTTTTAAAATATAGTTTGACTCAGAATGGATTCAATAAGACTTTATAAGGTTTATATTTGATATTTCCAATATATTCAATTTAACCCACAACCAAAAGCTCATTATTTTTATAGTATTAATACACATTGTTTATTCAGAAAAATTCATGTAAATTTACATTGCATTCTGTTTGGGAAAAGGCATTCTAACGTGTAATCGAAGTTCAAAAATGCAAAATCAAACGCAATGCCACGCATGTTGTCCCAGACTGGTTACGATTTAGTAGGTGTAAAGCAATAAATATAAAGCTAAACTAAATAAAAGTAATAAATAATTTATAAATTTGTTAGCTTTACTAATGCATAAAAAATTTTAATAATTCAAACCATATTTAGAAATTGATAGCATAAATAACAGAACAAATTTTATACAGTCTATAAAAAGTTTTATTAATTCTAATCAGTATTCTAAGCATTAAATCAATCAAATAGTAATATATGGGATAAGATGTTCAAATGGGTATTGCAATGGTCTAAACCTCTAAAAATAAACTCTATCGTACAATTAATTTTGAAGTAAACGCAAATTTCGAAATTTTAATTTCTGAACTCATAAAAGTTTGGAGCCAATAGCGCATAAGCCTCTTATATTACAAGAAATAGGCATTTTATGGTAAGCTTAAACACACACAGTGTAAGTACTGCAATATTATCTAAACATTAATTAATTAAATAAAAAAGACTCACTTGATTGTGAAACCTCGCACGACGGACAGCACTGATTTTGGTGTATAACTTGATGATAACAATTTAGTTTAGCGCATTGAGGTGAAGTGCATACTATTTTGCCATTATTACAAAAACAGTGATGACAATTGTTTTCCAACCAAATATGACCATTTTCATAGATTGTGCCGTTTGATAATATGCATGCTTTACCTTTACTAATGTTTGGCATATCATAATTAGCGTTCAGGCATTCGCATATCTCACATCCATATTCATTTCTCATATAACCGTAATGACATTCCTTACGGCAATTAATATTCGCGCATTTGTTACATTCGCATATCTCTTTTCCGGAGAAATCTTTTTTGTAGCCGAAAGGGCAAAATAAATTACAGACATATGTTTGACAAATGGGACAACAACGACCAGATACAGTGATTTGGTTGTCACAATTAAGAGATCGACACAACTCTACCGTACAACTTATTTTGCCATTTTCGCATTGACAATGTGTACAGTCATCTTCAACCCATTTTTGTGAGTTATTGTACAGCAATCCATTCGAGGAAACGCAACCTATTTATTGATTGTACATTAAAAAATGAATTAAATTAAAATGAATTAAATTAATGCTAATTATTATAATATAATTGAGAAACGAATGCAGTAAATGATACCTTGACATGTCGGGCAACATTCACCGTCCAATGCAATCATTGCATTGCAACTGTCAGTAATATTACATTGCTTGACGTGACAAAAAGTAAGACCATCTTTGCATACACAAGTGGTACACTTGTCGGGATACCACTTATCACCGTTTACGTACTTTTCATTATTATGAATACATTGTGAAGGCGCTATGCATTAGAAATAATATTTACAACTCCAATAAAGGAAAACTTAAACCTACACTTTAATTCCAAAAATGTGACAGATTTGAAATTATAAGCATAGCTAAAGTTATGATTACAGTTAGTTTTAAAATAAAAATTTGAAATACCAAATAAAATAAAATAAAAATGCAATTAATTACTTATTTATGGCACATCACACATTTATGGCATAAATTTATTAAAGAATGAAATTAGTTTGATATAAGAATTCACTGATAGTATCTAAATAAGTGCTTATCATTTATTATGTCCATAAAATATTGATAGTTATGATACCCTAAATTATTCTTTTATCTAATCTATATAATAAATATGGAGTTTTAATAATTTTTCTTCTTTATTATCTGTGCTTATTAAGGCGTAAAAATAGATTTCAACAGTTTTTTATTAATTTCAAAAGTATTCAAAACTTAGAATTATTATGTTTGAATGTATTGCTTGGTTATCTAATATTCTAAGCTTTAGAAATTTTACAAAACCATTATGGAAAAAGCAGTGCACAACAAAATATTACACTAAGCGAAAAATTTTTAAAATTTTCTATATAGACTATGATAATAAGGCTTAGCATTAAGAAACATTGTACTTAAATTGATATAGAAATTTGAATTACCATCAATGCATTGAATAGAGTCGCAACAAGAACCTGGTGACCAATTTCCGGGCTTCAATACTCGCGCAATCTTATTGCGAGCACATCGTTGACTAGAATTACAAATTCCTGGAAGACATGCACAGCTAATGATAATAGAGAAATATAATTAAATAGTAGTGCATTCGATTGGGAATGTCTTACGATAATGCGCAGCACTCGTTGGAAGTATGACTCGATAACTTGTAACTATCTATAGGACAAGTTATGTTATCACTAAGACATTTAACACCTGTGCAGTTTAATATTCCGCAAATTCCATTTTGTTTGCCGCTAATAACTGCATCAGTCATTACTGGCTGTAAGAATTGTTTTTTGATGCACGACAAACCAGTGGCACATTTGCCTATGCGTTTGCCACACGTTTGTCCGACATCTCTGACACACACTTGACAGCAGTTGCACTCGTCGTCAGTAATCGCGTGAACGCAATCATTAGGTGTCACGCATTCACTTTTGTTGCACTGATTCGGTGGCCAACAACTTGAATAACTTTTAGGTATTTGCGCCAAAACAATAGCAGCGAAAACGAGAGTCACAACACAGATAATAATAGTATTGTTAACTAAATTAGATTTCATAGCTGTTGAAAAGTTGTGAAATCAAAAATCGCATTGCGATACAGACAAGCACTGAAACATTAATTATATACTGTACGCAACACAAGGTCACCTAATTATTGCTTTATGAGCATAAACATTGTTAAATTGAAACTTATTATTGTTCAACACATCGTTTTAAATCAAATAAATCACATCTAGTTTTAGTAACTTTTTTTGCTTCTCCTAAATCAATGATAGCTAGAGTGGCACTTGTAATAAATATATACATTCATAGTAGGAGTGAGTGGCAATAGCACTGGCAATAACTGTGTAATTGCAGTATTGCTGTATTGCTAACTGTTGAGTCAAAGTACTATTCAAATGTTGTAGTGATATATTTATTTAATACCAAAACAAATAATAAATATTAATATAAAACTTGAATTTGTTCCAACGCTAACACATTTCACTGATTGTATTCTTTCGCTGCTAATGAATGTCCCAAATCGTGATCAAACATTTTAGTTAACGAGCGTAAAGAAAAAAAACAGTAAAAAAATCACAGCAAATCAAATGAAAACACAATTCGCAGTGATATTGCACTGATTGATGCGTTCGTAACAAGAAAGCATAAGCTATGAGCTTATTGTTGCCAATTTCTTCTAATTAACAACAATCACATGTGTAATAACTGCGAACAAATATTTGACTCGTGAGACTAAAAGAATAGTTTATATAAAATCTATAGTCATAGTCATAGTTATAGTTGTAGTTTCAATAAACACTTAAAAAAGATTGTTAGTCGTCACAAGACAATAACTGACAATAACTGCAAATACGCAGCAAAATAAAGCATTGTTTATATAAGCGTATATGAGAACTTGAATGATGTGTCAAAAACAATACTCATCTTAAAAGTTTGTGAAAGTACAGTATTGATATTGAGTTTATGCGTGCATTAGTTGTGTGCAATTCGAGACAGTAGTGAATTGTAGATACAGATACTAAACTCTCATAATTTGCATTTCCTCTAATTATTGTTTAGCTATACAGTATGGCACTGAATATAATAGTAATATTTATAATAAAAATAGTTGCCAAGTGGTAAATGCATAAAAGAATTTATGTCATCTTATCATTAGTTTCTTTCCCTCTTATTATACACCACTGAACAAACTGTTCAAAGAGCAAACATCGACTAAAAAAGAATTAACTAACAAAACATCAGTGTTGTAGTAACGTTATAAAAACTAAAAAGATTGCTTTAATAGAATGCAAAATATGTTAGCGATGCAAAAAGAAAAAATTCGTGAGCTTATTAACTACAAATAACTTCATTGTTTGTATATTTTTCAGATTAACATAGCCTCTAGTGCTTTACAGTTGAGTTGTATAGAAGTATAGCAGTATAGGTAAAAAAATGCTTAGAATTTCTTTAATAACTATTACGTTATTGTGCAAATATTTGTGTTTATGTACTGTTCTATACATGCGTTTTATCACAAATTGGCATAAATTCAATTCAACTAAATATCAACAACAGTCAGTGACGACAGCAGAAAATAATAAAACCAGTTGTATTCAAATTAATGAAAGTTTTCACTCAATTTATAACTCGTTAATGTAATGCTAATATTCCGGACTAATTATAATTAATTCATTCACAATTGATAGTTTCCTTAATTTAATTATCAATTAAAAAACTGGACTAAATTATTTTTTATTGGGTTATAGATCGGTGAACACAATGCCATAATTGCTAAAAACAATTATCTATTTTGAAAGTATAATCAATTATTCAATTGCTTGTTGAACTTTTAAACACACTTTAGTTTTAAATATATACTGTATAATCGCTTGAAAGTGTAATACTTATTAGAATGGGAGCTAAATTTGGGATTTAAAGTTTGTAACAAATATTGGGAAGTTTCAGCAACTATTGTTACACACAATATGCCACAGTTTAGAAAGTTTGGTAAACTAAGCTAGTATTGAATTGAAAAAAATTCAAAAATAAATGATGATAACTGAAAAACAGAAAAAAATCTTCTTCGTATTACGATCGCCTCCAACATTACAATTTATATCCTTTCGTCGTGCATTACGTTTCTAATTGATACTCTAAAGGCATTTAATTTAAAAGAATACTGTATATAACTATTTATTTACAAAATTTCCATAAAAAGGTTTTTAATTACATAACACATACCAATAGTGATTTACGATACAAACCAGCTGAACAGTAATACTATATGCTATTTAAAATGTACTGTTATTTGTAATACACATTTACATGTACTTCAATTGATACTTCATTTGGTAGTCATTTTGTAGAATTATAATTCCTAATAAAAACTATGGCAAAAAATTGCGATTTCCTATTTAGAAAAATAATCTAAACAAGAGTAAAAAATGTAAGTTTTAGAATTAATTAAATGAGTATTAGAATTTTAAGTTTTTATGGTTATTTCAGTTGAAATTTATAAAATCCAAAGTAGTTCTAAATTTAAAATTGTTTTAATTTGAAACTTGGAAATTCAAGTTATTATAAGATTCCAATTTTAGACAACGGTTTAGTTTAACTCAAAACATTTCAAGTTCAGATGCACATGTGAGCGTTAAAACCATTTTTTTATTTAAGTTTTTAGCACACTTTGATTTATGACAAGCTATTGGATTTGACCCGTCTGTGTGTACGCAGTTTTCTATTTCTTTTAAATAATAAAGGGACTTATGCCATATTTTCTGCAAAACTCTGCCTTTTTCTTTTATATATTCTATAAAATTCTGCAATCAATTACAAAAACTAATATGGTTTTAAAACACGTTGGAATTTATACCAAATTCGATCAATAATCTTAAAACCAATAAACTATTTTGTTTTTCTTACGTTTTGTGAATGGATGGTATTATTTATGTTTGAAGCAATGTTTACAACAAAATATAATAACAAACAAAATTTGAAAATATAACATTCCAAGAATTTAAGTGAAAACTAGACAAACTAGACAACGCACACCGTTTTTGTTGCATTCACACACACCGTTGATATTTCATTTCAGCACTGCTTACTGCTTTTTGTTTTGCAGATGTGTTTATGAAAAGTGATGCACAAATAGGTAAAAAATTAAAGATATTTATTAACTCTTAAAACTTTTATACTTCAACTTCAACCGGTTTATTATCATTTCAATTTAAAATATTTCAAATTTAAATTTTAAGTTTATCGTTATCATTCATTATGGTATACATTTAAAATTTATATTAGATTATGAGTTAAGAAATATCTAAGAATAACTTTTATTAAAAGCAAATACTAGTAAATTGATGAATAAAAAATTGTTTAACATTACATAATATAAAAATTTTAATATGTAATGCTACTTTTATAGCTTGTTTTACTAACATTATTCTAATATATTTTCTCAAAAAGCAATGACAAACAATTTATAATAGTCAACGGATTTTCTAATATATTAAGGTTCACAAGTTTTAAACGTGTTTACATGTTGTATGTTTTGTCACATTTATACAATGACTAGAACGCGGTTATTTTGTTAAAAAATTTTTAGTTTTTATTTTGTTATTTATTTCTGTAGTTAGAAAAAATCATATATTTTGTTGAAATATTTTAAACCTATTTTAAACCACAATTACACACTGGGTTACATATGCAGTCCAGTTCTGAGCCTCCTTAGAAAAATTGTTAAAATCCGAATATTTTTTAGACTGCTGTAATTTTTTTGCCGGAATAAAAAAATTGTGGATTTAATCACATTAATTTGACTGCCAAGAATTTTAACAATTTATATAGCAAATCCCCTCTAGAAGTACGGACTTTGCCAAACTCTTAAGTTATAGGAATGGATCAAAAATTATAGATTTGAAAATTCTTAAGGCTAAGCGCATTTTTCAAGTTTTATGCAGTCGACAGTTTAAGCAAATAAAGTTCTGGAGTTTTTGTAAGGTGTCAACTTTTTAGATTTTATGCGTGTTAACTCAGGGCAAGCTTCGTATTTATTCTATAATACATATATTTTGTGAATGAATTTTTTGAAAATTCTGTAAAAACGATATTTTGTAAATATTTTGTTGTTAGAAGAGGATTTTAGATTTAACAAAATATATCCAGAGTCTAATAATCATAGTTACACAGAGGGGGGTCTTGCCTGGGTCTGGACCCCCCTTAGAAAATCCGGAAAACTTGACCACCCCCTCCCCGAAAAATCGAGATTTGAAAAATTGTCGTTTAAATTCGATGAGTTTTTGAGACCCCTATAATTTTTGACCAAAATAAGAAAAAATTGTAGTTTAAATCCGATGAGTTTTGACACCCCCTTCAAGAAATTTTGTGGCAGACCCCCCCTAGTAGTTTGAAGTTTGTGCACCTATGCTAATAATGCCCATTTTTATGCACGCTTTGTCTCGTAAAACCAGTTTGTCTCCGAAAAAAATCTGTTAAGTCTAAAACAAAACAAATCTTGACAATTCATCGCATCCAAGCAATAAATTTATAACACAGCTAAAGTACAAATTATTAATATAGTAAAGCGCTTAACTATTAAATAATTTATTGCTCTTTCTCTTTACTATTTTTATGATGTTTTTTGTTAGACTCCTTATCTTTATTATTGTGAATAGAGGTTTGTTTTAGTTACACATTGTATACGACGCGCGTCTGACTGGCGACTGGATTATCCATGTATTGTTGATATGAACATTGGAACATAGTTTTGGTGATGGAAGTCAATATTAAACACTTAACCGTAGAAGTTGTGCAAAACAAGCGTGTTTTGAAATATGGCACTTCAAAGTAGTTCTAGTGTTAAACTGTTTATAAGAATCATTGTTCCGAAAATATCTTGAAAATACGAGCGCCATTAATCAATTTTTTTAGTTAATAAGATAACAGCGTTTTACTCAAGTGGGTGTGTCCTCATAGTTAAGAATGAGCTTTTGTAAACTAAAACCGGCGTTAGACTAAAATTAGTTTTACCCCGAACTGATAATAAATTTTCCAAACTATAATATTATAATCAAGGAAAGGACTTTATCGGACTAAAAATTATTAAAAATCGGTCGGATTATCGGAGATCTCCCCAAAATAAATCGGATTAAAAAATCGAAGCAAAAATTTTTGATTTTAATTATGAAGTTATTTTAGTTTTCATTCAAAAATTTATTAAAATAAATAACATTTAAATATTTAATTGTTTCTTATGTCATTTTAAAAATTTATCAGACAAAATTTACTTATATTGTGAAAATATTATTTTTGTTAAATTAATATTAATTGAAAAACATGTTAAATTTTTTGGTTAACCTTGAAGTCATACTATAAATAATTTTCAATTTTTTCGGTCATAATATAAGAAATTTTGAAAACTAAACGTATTTTTACGATAATATTTTGGAAAGTGTATAAAATCGGAAAACCCGCTAAAAAACTCGGATTTATCTAAAAACTAAAGAAAATCAGACTTATCAGAGTAACAAATGATGTTAATATTAATTGTCAGTTCATAATAAGAAAAAACACTTCATCTCCGCTAAATTAAAAGTAGGAATAAAAAGGCGAATTAACCGAGAAAGTGCTGTCTTTGATTATAATTTAGTGAAAAAATCAGTGGATTTCAAGATAGTAGAGATTACAGCTAAAACCATAAATTTTGCCATTTAAAAATTATAATAGCGAGGGTAATCGACAGAATAACGGGGCATTTTAAAAGTTTAATAACTAATAACTTTATAAATAATGAACATATTTTAAAGTTAAACATAATTTTAAAGCAAAAAGAGCCCTCTTTGATGTTAAATAAAAACAATAAATGTAAGCAATTATGGGTCGGCATAAGTGTGACCCCATCATTGAAGGTCGCGTTCGCGAACTTATTGACCAAATATGGCAAAAGGCAATGATCAATAAAAATTTTAAAGTTCGTGGAATAAAGTTAAATGCACAATCAATAGGGTTCAAAATCATGGAACAATTTCAATAATAAACACCGGAAAAAATTGTTTTGAAAAAACTTTTACCATTATCATTGAAAAAATTAAAAACAGGCAAAAAAACCTAATTCATCACCACAAAGACACAGCTAAAGTCTTAGAATGTGTGCAATCAACAATATCACATCATACTAATAAAACTCTAAATTTAAGGAAGAGAAAAAGCCTAGTTCACTGTTTAAGTGAAAAAACACCGCCACGCGAAAATCCCGGTCATTGCGCTTTAAAAAAATTATTAAACAATAAAAGGAAAAATATTACCACAATGAGGCATAGTTTTACATGTCAAATACAAATGGACATCGGCGAATTCAATATGCAAAATCGATTAATGCGAAGATAAATCACCAAAACTTGAGATTGCAAATAAAAAAGAATCGCACTTAAAAGGGTTTATGGTTTGGGCTTTTGTCTCATTTAATGGCAAAACTTTCCTCCATTTTGTGGAACCTGGTGCAAAAATCAATAGCCAATACTATATCGATAGTTTTAAAAAATTTATGGCTAGAAACGCTAAAAGGCTTTACATAAACGGTAATTTTGTATTTCAATAGGACTTCGCATTAGAGGATGAAAACGGGTCCCGTAGGGAGCGGGAGGGAGTGGGATTAAGTAAAAAACACACGCAATGGGAGTGAATGTGATGACTAAAAATTTGCGGGATAGGCGGAATTCCCACAAATTCCCTCGTAGTTGAAAATTCCCGAATTTAAACAAAACTGAAAAAATCGCTTAATTTCGATGAGTTTTCATGACCCCACAAAATTTTGACTGGTTTTTTAAAAAATAATTGATTCAAAACAACTATATTAGTTTCTATGAAAATTCCACGTAAGATATACTTATATCTTAAGTTAGATTTTCTTATGAACATTAATATTTTATAAATCTCATAAAAATTTTTATTTAAAAATAGCATTTTTCGGGAATTGTGGGCGGGAGCGGCGGGAAAGGTAATTTTTCCTCTGCGGAGGGACCCACGGGAAATGAAAATCTTTACTGCGTGAGGCAGTGGCAGTGTAAATATGAATATTTTTTAACCTCAACTTCACATACTTCAATAGTGATACAAGCCTACATGAATTCGGTAATGAAGTTTATTCCACAAGACTAATGGATACCGAAAAGTCCAAACGCCGCCCGTGGACTTATTCGTACCGTTTTTTTAATGTTTTCATTGTTTTTCGTGCATATTTGCGTGCACATAATTGAGGTTTTTAGTGTATAAATCATAGTTACACAGAGGGGGGGCTTGTCTAGGGTTGACCCCCCCCCCAAGAAAATCTGGAAAACTTGACCCCCCATGAAAAATCGAGATTTTTGAAAAGCAATGAAAATGTGAAATAATTAAGAGAAAAAATCAAAATCAAAATACAATCAAAATGATTTTAAAGCAAAAAATAAAAA
>JAQIVF010000743.1:0-18545 GCA_034698365.1 Steganacarus magnus
ATTTTTAGAAGCTCAAGCTCCAAGCTTACCAGTTCTAGAGCTTAAGCTCGGTTACCACAAGCTCAAGCTCGGAGTGATCGAGCTTATTCTCTTCATTATAAATCTACAACTAATAACTTTGCACAATAACTTTAAAGTTCAACGGATATAAAGAAAAAACACAGAAATAACGGTACTACCATTTAACATGACATTAGCACTAAATAATAAAAAATAGCATATCCATTAAAGAAAATGTCCCTTTCATTTAGAGAAAACCTACACTTTGGCCCTGCCTTTAAAATCTTATTAGAAATAATATATATTAAATTACTATTTTATTTTTATAATAATTAAATCTCTAAATTATTGATACTTTAAATCAAAATAAATTTATGTAATCAACCAAAATAAAAATACACATAAAATCTTAGTTTTTAATAGTTCGTTAGATAAAATTCAAAAATTTTGTTCATTTTTAAAATTATTATTCGATTAATTTACTGAAAAGTATTTAAATCATATCAAATTGTTATTCTAAAAAGATCGGATTTTCGAACAATAGTTGTTAAATAAATTCATTTTATTAAGCAATAGGGAGGCAGTTAAAATAGTTTTTGTTACGTTTTGTGTTTTTTGATTTGCGTTTGTGGGGTTTTATCAATAATTTTTGTTATATATCTTTTAATTTATTAGGTTTTAGCTAATAAATAATTGTTTTTAGTTATAAAATGATGATTATTATGTGAAGTTTCAAGTTTTAAAAGTATTAAAAAGTGAAAAAAATATTTAATTTTAATGGAAATAAAGATATAAAGCTTATTAGTTATATATTTAGATATAAAAAAGCATTTTTGCCTAGTTTACATAAAATCATAGAAATTTTAATATTATTTTAGCTAAAAATTTTGAATAAAATATTCTTGTCAATTATTTAAAAAATAATTAAAATAAAAATATAATATTTTACAAATACTTATGAAGACAAGACTGAATTTTGAATTTTAATTTTATATAAATTTCATAATTATTTATACTATTTTAAATTTGTTTTTTTTCAGAGATACTTTAAAAGTTATAAAATATATTTATTACTTAATCAAAAATACAGCATATCGTACTTTTTAAAATTTTTTTAGTTAATGTCATATGTAGTCAATTTGAATCTTTATTTAAATCATAATATTTTAATTTTTCTCATAACAAAATATGAAATTATTATTTTATTCCATAATCAATTAATATAAAAGAATTTTAAATTTTGTAAATCAATTAATTTGTTCAAGAATTTTAAAACTACATTGATTTTGTCTGTATAATATATCTTCATCAGCCAAACCTAAATATTTATATGTTGTTTGAATCGAAGAATGCCCTAATAAATGTTGTATAAAACTGATATCATAATTTGTTGCTTTTAAGTACATATTAGCAAACGCCCTTCTAATAGAGTGAAAGCTTCTGCCATTTTTTTCAATGTCAATTATTGATAATATTCTGTAAAATCTTAGTCTAAAAACTTTAATAACGCTGCTTTCAAATTTAAATGATCTACAAAATATATAATAATTATCTGGAAGATGTCCATACAATTTTATTATGAGTTCAAAATAATAACTAAAAGCATTTGGTAAGTATATTCTCCTAAATATATTGCCTTTCACAAGAATTTCTGTGTATTTAAATTCTATAAGTTCCTTAAAGTTTTTAATTGTTAATCTAGCAACTTCACTAACTCTTAATCCAGTTATTATCATAGTATATAAAAATTTTGCAAGTAAATCGAACTCAAAATTTTCTTTTGACCAAATTGATATTTTTTTAATTTCCTTCTCCGAAAAATGCCTATTAATTTTTTTAATGAATTTTTTATTTATTTGAAACTTAGGTAATAATGAAGTATTTATATCAAGAGCTTTAGCTAATAAAAATTTCAAGCTATTAATATATGATTGACTTTTAAATGATTTGTTCATATAATCTAAGTAAGAAATTGCACTATCAGATGACAGGTAATTCAATTCTTTTAATTTGCAATATTTTAAGTAAACATTTAAATACTCTTTTTAAGTTTTTTTTGTTTTTATGCTTAATTCTGAGAATTTATTACTTATTAATACTTTTTCTAAAAACTTCATCTCTTTTTTGTTTGAACGAATTTGTTTGTTTTATTTTATTACTTTAAAATATAAATAAAATATTGTCGATGAAATAAAAAACATTTTTTTTAAATAAATCTTTTTACTAAAAAAATTAAATCAAAAAAGTATGAGAACTTTCTTAATATAAATTAATTACAGTTTATTTTTTAAAAAAATTCTTCTAAAAGTTACTTTAAAATATATAGTGGTTAAAAATGGATTTTAAGTCTACGTCAGACAATATATTTTGATTCTATTTTTATACTATTTTTATTATATTAATTTCGGCAATGGTTAAACAAATTATTATAACATAATTAGACTATTACAAAATCTATCCCTCTCTGTCAAACTAGTTTTGGTTTAATTTGTACATTTTATTATTAATTCAGCATTTTTTTATATACACTACCAATATATTTTAGTAATTTTATTAAAATATTCACGATTAAATTTATGTTTAAATATAATATGATATACAACGAATACAAATGATATTTTAACTTTTATTATATTTATAAAAAATATCAAAAATAAAAAGATATTTCAAAAGATTATAAAAAATATATAATTTTTAAAATTATTTTTTCTAGTTTAATTTAAAAACTATTTATCAATGAAATATATTAATATTTGTAAGTTTTTTATATGTTTTACAATCTGAATAATATAAATTGTTTTTTAAAAATAATTAAAATTATTTTAATAATGTCATACTTTACAAGTTACTTTTTATTCATTAACAATATTATAAAAAATTCAATCAAAAACACTAGTTAACTCAAAAAGTAAAACTTAAAAATTTTTAAAATTAATTCTAATGCTGTCAAAATACCATTTTCGTCATATAAAAAGAATTTTGTAGAGATAACTGAAGAGATTTACTGAAAATTTTGGAAATTTTACACTATTCTGCATTTAATTTTATTGTTCTAATAAAATTTTTAATTTTATAAAACTATTTACCAAACTATTTTATAAGTTTTTATAAACTATTAATAAACGATTTTGCACCCTTTTTTCAAACGATTTTCAATTCCCTATTGATAACTTATGTTCAATTGAATTATTTTTAATTATAAATATAAAAATATGAGTAAATAAAAATTAATGAATGCTAATTTCTAAAACACTTTAGATTCAAATAAATATGTTTCACTATTTTTTAAAATAATAAAAATTTTATTTTGAACATTGATGAATATTAAGTTTAATTTTTTTTAATTAAATGTCAGTGTGGGTCATTTCTTTAAGTGAGTCTATGTTTTTAATTATTTTTTTTATTCATTTATTTAAAAAGATATTGTATTAAAAAAATTTGTAATACTAAAAAACACTTAAAACAAATAAGTAATAAAAAAATACATTATTATCAAAAATGAATTTTCAACAATAAATATTTATTCGAAAACAATTATTTAATTTTCTTTAAACAGAAATTTTAGTAAATTTTATTTCTATGTAAAAAATTAATTCTAAAATTATGTTTTTAATTAATTTGTTAAAATTATTTAAATTGAAAATTTTTCCATAACTAGTTTAAATTTAAACTATGTTCAGAAGTATACATAATATTAAGTTTTTATTTTAAATATTATTAATACAATTCTCCAAAAGATGGACAGTTGTGAAAATATATTAAATATCAATATTGAACCATCAAAAATTGCAGGAATACCTTTGGAGAATTTAAACCTAACGAACTACAATGTTTTTGAAACTGAAAATGGATTAGTAAGTAAAAATAAGGTTTAGTTTTGTGATACTAAATAAATTTTTTTGAAGAAACAATTCTATGGAAATTTTCTGCTGCTTATTGAAGTCATAAGAAATGTTTTTGATATTAAATTTGATTAGGAGATATATATTTAACCAAACATATTTTCGGATTTTAAATTGATATTCACTAACAAATCTGTTTTAATAAGTTTATTTGAAACCTTTATATGTAATCAAGAAAATTATTTTAACAACGAAGAAAATAAAGTTGGAAAAGAATCTACAATTAAACTTAAATTTACCCATAATATAAGAAATATTTGTTCTAAATGTAAAAACATAAATTAAATATAATTATAATTTTATTAAAATTTGAAAAATAAACTTATTTTTAAAATATTTCTATAATCTAAAGTAAATAAGAACTACACATTCACAGAGAGCTCACTTCCATTATTATTGTTGTGATATTTGTTTCACGTATGTCATAAAGAAAAAATAAATCGCTTGTAAGTTACAGACTTCTTGGACTAAAGATGAATGCCGATTTAAGAAAAGACAGACAGATGCATATTGTCAATTCCATATGCTATGCTTCATCCATATAATGTGACTCTGTACATTTTTAATTAAAACAACCCATAAAATCTTAAATAAATTTGAATAAATATGGTTTATATATAAACAATAAAGATATAATATTATGATTTTTATGTTTTTCACTTAAGATAGCGCTAGTAGATTATTTGACAACGCTAAAACTAATGATAGATGCCCATATACCTATTGACTTTTTCCTCTTAAGAAACCTTCTAAATTAGTATTGCTTACCGACTAACGACAAGATTTATGGTATTGATTCAGTATAAAATATCATTTTGTTTTTATAGTTTTAATTATAAAGATAACATAAAACTATCATATTATAGCATATTATATTTTTTCAATTAATTTAATAATGCGAATTGAAGAGTTTTATTTATAACTGTTATGCATTTTTTAATTTATTTTTATGCAGTTTTTTAATAAATTTTGTGTTTATTTAGTTTATAAATTTGTATTCATTGATTTAGTGCGTTTTGTTACTTTCACATTTATATAACTTTATTTATTATTTTAAATAGGTGTTTATTAATTTTTAAATTATTAAAGAAATCGAAAATTATTCAAATCAGGATGCTTTTTCACAGTTATGCTAAATAATTTTTATTTATAATTAAATATTTAAAGTATTATTATTAATCTTTTATTAACACAAATATTTTTCCCTATGAACATAAAAACAAATTAAATATGAAATAGAACAAACATAATTATTGAATTCAAAATATTTTTTAAATTTAAATGAGTTATAAATGTACAGATTAAATTATTAAGCTATAATATTAAGCATAAGTAAAGATTTGCAACCAGAAATTTATTTAAACCTAAAGAACACTTTTTCATGATTTTTAAAATTGACATTTAGTATTTTAAGTTGTATTAATTTTATATTATTTCCACTATTTTTTCAAATTAAAAATTAAAATTCATTGTAATAAAAAGACTCTCCTCATTTATGAGAAATTTCTTATTAAATTTCTTATAAATAGAATTTTATTTCCCATAATTAAAGAATTATTCTCTTTTTTAGTCTTTAATGATGTTCTGAAGACCTGTATTTAGTGTTGCAATATACTAAAATAAAACTTACTTACTTTTAAAACAGTAAAAGTTTTAATCACTGTCTTAAAAGTAAGTAATTTTTATTATTAAACAAAATTTTAGACAGTGACCTGAAATATGGATATGAAATTTATTAAAGTTCAAGTTTATTCTATGTTAAATAAAATATTATATTCTTTATTTAAATAATAAATTATCCTAATTAAACAATAAACTTATAATGCCATTCAATATCTAAATTATATAATGTTTTAATATTGAGACAATAAAGTTTAAATATTGTTTTAATTATATTTATCTTTTTAATAAAAAAATAATGTAGAAATAAAATCAAATAAATTTAATTAAACAAAATAATAAAAGAATTAACATTATTACTTTATCTAACTTTAATAAATTTGTGGTTTTAAAGTTATTTATAAAGATTCAAGATCAAAATTATTTCTTCTTAATTCCAATAAAATTGTTTTAAGTTTAAATTGTAAAAATATTTTTGAAAATTTTTACATTTTTTACTATTTTCTTTTTAATTTTAGTCTTAAAATATTATTAACAATTTTTTAAAGTATTTATCATAATTATTAAATAAAGAAAAGATATTGAAATTTAAATTTTCCTGATGTCATTCAAAACTAAATAAAATCCTTTTCAAAAAAATTAATGGATAGAATTCAATTCGATTAAATATTTTATTAGCATAATTAAAAAAGCCTACTATAATTAAATTTATTTTACAAAAAAAGGCATTAACTGCTTACACCAAGACAAGTAAACCCAAAGTGAGCGAAAAATGAGAAAAATTTTTCGAAGTCTTTTTCGAAGCGTTTATTTTACTACAAAAATTAAATTTAAAAACCTATATGAATTTTATTATTATTGTAAGTTTTTTATTTTATAATTAAGTTAATAGATTTAATTAAAATTAAAAATTAAAAACTAATTATTTGTTGTTAATTAAATAAACCAAAATACTTTTTTTGCCAATTAAAAATTAAGTTATATAATTCTATTCTACAATAACTGTCAAGTTTTTCGGCAAACAACACAAACTCCTAATGCCATCGACAATATTCTGTGTATAATTACAATATCGAACAGAATCGAATTTTGGCTCAAAATAGTAGTAAAATCTAGTGTCATTTCTATCGATTGCTACGTTTATAATTTTTTCAATCGTTTTCATAGTTATTTGAGGGATAGGTTTGAATACAATCGAATGTAATAACAAACAGCTATCGATTAAATCGCAAACCCCTTCGTCTGTAAAATTTAAATTATCACTAAATGGTTGTAATTTGATGATCACTAAAACTTTCAATTCATTTAATTTTGTTAAACACTGCAAAGACTTGTCACTGAGCGAAAAATATGTTTCAATTCTTATCTTATTTATATGCGGTAAATATAAGTGAATATCAGTAAAAAATCTGTATTTTATATTCGACTTAATAGTTAAATGCGTTAAAATTGCGCATTTTTTAAACATATTTGGTAGAAAAAGATTATTTTCCCAGTCGTCAGACTGTTTTCCAGCGGAATTTCTAGTAATGATTTCCAACTTATTTAGTCTAGTGAAATGTTTCAATGATTTCATTGTATTCTCATACATGTGTGAGTACTTTATGTTGTTTTCGAAATTCAAACACAACTGCAATTGATTTAATTCGTGACAGTTGTCGGCGATTTGTTTTAGACAGTTATAATTCGGAGCAGTGTCCGAACAGTTGATTAGTGTTAAATCAAGCTTTTGAAGACGTTTAAGTTTGGAAATGTATGACAAACTGCGGTTATTTGTATTATTTTGAATTTTTATACCCAAACTCGTCAAAGTTGGCGAGTATTGTCTCACAAACAACTTCAACCAATTATCATTGCGGTAAACATTCACGTTTTTAAGTTCATTGAGTTTCGGAGCAAATATATCCTTTATATTGGTCTCGTCAATTAACACGAATAAACTAATTTTTTCGAGTGATTTTAAGTTTGGGCATTGATGGAGAAATTCTCGGCAATCTGAAACTTTCAGTTCATAAATATCAGCATTCAGTATTTTTTTACCGCATTTTCGCCCAAAGTATTGCCAAACTTTTAGATTACAAGAGTTAAAAATTGCTCCCTTAAATTGAATTGAATTCAAGTGTTTACAGTTATCTGCCAATAAAAACAGTAATTTTTCGAAGAATGATACTATCAATTCGTTCGTAAGTTTGTATTTGTTCATACTATCAAAGTCGACAATAATTTCCTTGATTTCAGAGCACGTTATTAACAGAAATTCGATTGCATTGATAATATTATTTTTGTTACCATTAATATTTCGCGAATAAAAGTTAAATAATTTGAGGAAAATCGGTTTCAAATTTAACGATTTTTCTCTGTGAAAAACAGTTCTCATCCATTGTTTCGAAACGAACTGAAATTTTAATTTGTCGTCAAACGATAAATACTTTATCAGACCTTCGATCAAATTGTCGTCAAACCGTTCAAAACAATTGCGAATCAAATGTTGTTCATAAACTAAATGTTGAGATTTTAGTTTTTTAATCACAGCCATAGCAGTCAAGTTACACTCTTATTTTGCACTTTAAATTAGTTATTTTATTTCAATAAATTGTAATCACTATAAAATTAAACATAAATTACGTTTAAAATACATTCAAAATGCTATCGAATTTAATTGCGATTCTTTATTTACTTAATATTCTATTAAAAATTGCGAAACAATTAAAAAGATTTTAAATAATTGATATTAGTTCAAATAAAGAAGTAAAAAACCTTCGAAATTTAAGGCAAATACAATTAAAATAAAAAAGATAATAAAAAACAATTACTATTTCTTAATTTGTAATTTTATAATTTTTACATTGATAGTTTTGTTTTGATTAAAAAATTTACTTTTTTGTTTAGTATAAACAATGTCGATAAATAAATATTTAAGAATATTTAAAATTAATTGGTAATCTAAAAACTAACAAGATAGATTTTAACATTTATTTTAAGGAATATATTAAATTCTATCTAGTCTTATAAAAATTTAATTACTTTAAAAACTTCATACTGCACAACTCAACGGTTTTAAGCTCTGTAACTGCTGCACAGTGTGAATTCAAAAATAGTTAAAAGATTGTCAGTACTAGTTTTCTACTCATTCTTCGAATCACTTTTTCTGTAAAGTAATATTTAGTTTTATGCAATTTATAATTTCCAATAAGATACTGGAAGTAGATTGCTTCATTTCCAGAAATTAACTTAGCGAAAAATATAATAAGATTGAATGTATCACCTGCTTCTGTGCCACAGAAATCAAACAATCTATTCAGTTGATATAAATCATTTATACATTGAATCATTTATATTTTATTAAAAGAGCCGTTTTTTAAGAGATAGTTAAATTTTATTTAACAGATGGTGCATATACGCTATTATAGTAGAAATAATAATTTATAATATTTAAATTCGTGATAGACACGGGAATTTCCAGTTTAAATTCAAAATATTCAAGATAGTATTGGTAATAATATCTGACTTCATATTGAAATTTCTATTAGATATATATGGATATTATGTTTTTGTTTAATGATTATTAGTGGTCGTTATTGACTACATTCTCTCGCTTCCCACTTAATTTAATACCTAATCCGGGTATTATAATATATTAACTTAAAAAATGGCATATGCCGATTTTACTATTGAAATAATTTGGGTAATTTACTTTATAACCTAATGTGTCAAAGGCCAGTTTTATTATTAACATCTACCGTTTAAATTTTGCTCATATCTTAAAATTTTTTCAATATAAAAAACTTTATATATTAAATTTTTTTAAAATAAAAGCCTACTATTATTACATTTTTTCACTGAAAAAGCCTCCTTTCAGAGAGCGTAACATAAAGTCAGACACACGGACAAAGTCAAATCCATATACCTGACGATTTTATAGAAGTCAGATAAAAAATTCTAATAAATCTTTCAAATATTTACAGATTTATTAAAAAAAATTTTCAAATAAGAAATATTTTAGATTAATTTAAAGTAACTATGAAGTTCAAAAAAAATAAAATAAATCTTTTTAGAATGTTAACTAGAATTCAATTAGCTCTTCTGATTGTTGTCAGAAGTGTGTTTTTATCATAATCTTTTAAGACTTAATTTAAAAATATTTTTGAACATATTAAAGTAATAATAAAATTTAAAAATATAAAATGTATATAACTCGATGGAACTGTTAGGCCAGCAGAGAAAGCGGTTTTATCACAAAGAAAAATTATAAAATGGACCTGTCTCTAACTTAAATATTTAATGTCCCTTACACTTAAAAACATACTATTTTTATTCTTTATAATTCTCATATAATTACTCAATCATTGCAAAATTAAAAAAATTAGGTTGTTTCGATTTTTATTTCATTAAAAATTTTAAATAATATATTTAAATTTAATTTATATATTATTTCATACTTATAACACTATATGCTATTAGTCTAAAAAGTACGATTTAGTAAAGTTTATTATAATATTTTGAAAATTCAATTAAATTTGTAAGAAAAACCTGATTTTAAATTTATAACTATATAACCAAACTAAAGTAAAATAGATGGTTCAATAGATAAACAAATAGTTTTGTTTATTGAGTTTACTTAGTAATTCACTGGTTGTTGATTATTATTTTACGAGATTTTTTTTACTGGTGAAGTATAGTAAATGGATACACAATGGATATATAATTGATTACTTTATAATTATATTAGAGTAAATGCAATATAATAGTTAAATTCAAACTGTTGTTGTTGATAATTGTTTTATTTTACCTCGAAAGAATGAATCTTCTAGGTTTGAAGTCTAATAGAAAATAATGTTGAAGATTACGGCCATAGTTCACTACTTATTTGAACGCTTTCTAGTGATTGATGGCAGTAATCTTCAACACTAAATTTATTTGCGTTCAACGCTTCATAAAAATTACTTAATAAATTTTGAACACTCTTTGCGTTAAGAAATTGTTTAAATTAATTTTTTGTTTTATTAAATCATTAAAAATCAAAGCTAAAACTGGTTTAGAAGATAACTACTATCCATCGAAGAGATAAAGTTTAATTTACAAAACAGAATCAAATTTTAGAAAGTGCTAAAATTTTTAGTAAACAATGTGTGCAATGAATGAAGGAAAATATTCACCACTTTTAGCGTGTAACATATTTCTGGCTGTGTTAGTTGATTTCATAGGAAGTTTTGTATCTAGGAAGATTCAAAATTCGTTAATACACTTGATATACTCAGTGATATCAAATGATATGTCATGATGAATAGAGTCGAATTGTATGTCAGGATGTGAGCAAAAATTTTTAAATATCAAATCAGGATTCATACCATTGACTCTATGATGTCGTTTACTACAAGTTTTTGCTGTTTCAACGTCAGTTATTTCTTTTTATTATTTTAAAAAGGTTTATCAAGAGAGATAGCATTGTAGGTATTTGAAAACAAAGAAATAAATTTTGTTTTGTTGGACATGTTCGAAAATTTTTTGAAAATCTTGACGTAACTTTTAACATATAGCAAAAATTTTTATTAAAGGATTTTAAATAATTTTTAATAATTACATTTTAATATAAAAAAATTTTGTATACAATTTTCTGTTTCTGATTTTATTATAAATATTTTATGAAAAATCAAAAAAAAATTTAAAAGAATTAGAAATAAATTTTAAATTTACTTTTAATATCAAAAAAAGTTTTAATACAGGAATATAGAATAGTATTGAATATTCCTGTATTTATTATAATATTGATTTTAACATTTAATTTTATAATATTCTTTTATGTATTTAGTTATAATTTATAACAAACTAAAAGTAAAAAAAAAAATTTTTATTCACTTTTAAATGTTATCAAAAAAATTTGAATACTACTGTTTTTGATTTAATTATTTTTATAAACCCAACAAATATGTTTTGTTTAATAATATACCTTAACTTAAAAAAGAAAAATTTAAAAATATTTAATAGAAGTTCAATAATTTTTATTTTAATTCAAAAGTCAAAATTATGAATACCTTTTATATCTGATTTTATTATTATTTTCTTAATTTTACATTTAATATTTTTTTTAAAATAAACGAAAACCTCAAAAGAATTTCAATAAAACTTTATAATTACTTTTTAAGATCAAAAAATTTTGAATATTAATTTCATACACTTAAAGCATACAATCAGACTAAATGACTAATTTTGTTTAGTGAAATTCTGTCTTAGTGAATAGTACAGAAGGAATTGTTTTTATAGATTTTGCGATGATTTGTGTTCAGAAATATTCTTTTATTTACCTTTATTTAATTTATTTTTTTTGTAATGCGTTTGTAAACAGTTAAAAAAAATATTTAGTAAACAAACAAAATTCGAATTAATATTAAATTAAGATTCCAATAAATAATGTTCAAACTATTCAATTTATGAATGCATGACAAATGAATTCAATAGATTTATCAATCAATAAATCAAAAAAATCGTTGTCATCAATCGTCAATAAATTATTAATTTTTATTTTAAGTAAAGGGGTAAATATTATTTTGATAATTTTTGATTGCAATTTGGTCGAAAATTAACTAACAATTTGCATCATAAGCGATGCAATCGATTAAAACATTTAATAATTTCTGGTGATCTTTATTGTAATAATTCATTTAAATGTTGGCAGTAATTTACTGAAAAGCCTCAAATTTATTGAAACATTTAAAATTGATAAAATATTTAATGATTACGACCGTTTTCGTCTTAGATTTATATTTCTGCCTTACACTACAAAACTTAAACTTGTGAAAAACGATTATTTTAACGGACACTTTACCGAAAATCCAATACTTAACAATTGTATGTTAATTAAGTTTGTGTTGATAGTTCTGATTATTATATTTAGTTTTTGTTTTTAGTTTCATTTAATATATTTTTTAAAAATAATTGAATACATGTAAAAGAATTTTTAGAAGTTTTTTAATTTATTTGTATTAGTTTCAATCGATGTAAAGAAAAAATGTTTTTCATAATTTTTATTTATTAAAAAAATGAATGAATATTTAATTTTAGTTTTTTTTATTTTACTTTTATGTATATTTAAATAAAATATTTGCTTAATAAAAGCAACAGTAGACAAACGACAAACAAAGAAATTCTCAAAATTTAGCATCGGTTTCTTCGAACGCATTTTCACTGGCAACATACATTGAATTTTTTGAATCTTTAATTTCTTTGTTAGCGGTATCATTTTAACCTACATTCGTTTCTTGTTTGTGGCGACGAAAAAATCCAATCTATTTTTTTGTAATTCCAATATGTTAATAAAAATGTTGAAAGTTGTTAATAGTAAATTACGTGTATTAGCGCAAAAATGATAGGTATAAAAATGATTAAACCAGCTAAAATGCTGATAATGATGATCAAAATCAGTTTATTTAACTCTAGTTCTTTGGCAGCGAGATCTGCTCTCTTGAATTTAATTGCTACAATATTGTTGGACACAATATCACTGGCAGGCATTGACGCAAATTCCTTGTCAATCACTGTGGCTGTACTCTTCAACGCTAAAACGTAAGTGTCGTACATTGGGCCGTACAATAGCTCCAGGGATGTTATGTTTATCGCCGAAATTACAATAAACTGAGAGCTGTGTCTATCATGACCGAACGGACCGGCAAAACACTCTAATTTGTAACACGTAATTTTTCCAGTATCGCAATTCTTTTTTAAATGGGATTTAAATTAATAAAGATTTTTTTAGAAATTTTTAATTCATTACAAAATTAATTGTATTTTTATCATTTCTATGCATATTCTCAGTCAAATCATTAGTGTCTCGTTTTTTTCGCTTCGAGTATTCAGTGGAAGTAATTTTTGCTTTGTCCATTAATCCACCTTCACTTGTGGTATCGGCAGAGTGTTCTTCACTACCAGCTGGTATTATGGGCATTTGTGTGAGTGTACGGTTACAATTAACCGATACACCTTTGATTGCCTTTAAAATGAGAAACTTTTTTATTATTTATATAATATATCTACTAGTAATTATTATCACAATAAACTACCTCAACACTTGGCCTAAATAATATTGGCTGCTGTTGTATAGCACCGGGTAATAGTATTTCGATAAAAACCTCGTCCACAAAACTAAAATTATGTTTAATTATCTGAAACGATGTCAAAAACGGAATTACATCACTTTTACGATTCGCTTCACTTTCGTATATTATTTCCGATTTTGAGGCGCGCCTTAAAAAAATTTAAAATATTAATAATTATTTTATAATTTTTAACAAAATGGATAAACACTGATTACCCAATCAATTCAATACTGGCGCTTCGATTGATGTCAATCTTGTAATTAGAAATGGTTTTACTTTTCGGTGAAATATCACTAGCAGTAATCACTTTGATATTTAATTCAATGTGTTTCAGAGTGGAGTCCAATTTTGTCAATTCAAATGGAATGCTTATTTTCGATTCTCTGTTAGTCTCGAGTGGATTTCCAATATAGCACTCAATAAGCGTGTTCTTACCGTCAGATTGGTAATTATTTTTCGGTAGATTACACTCACTTGGCTGTTTTATTACCTCTAAAACTGGTTTAGTTTTCACATGCACTCTAGTCATGTACGAATTCTCACCGAAATTTGTCACTTCTATTACTAGTGTGAGGTTTTTGTGCAATCCATCGATCACGTGGTCATTGTTTTTTCCCAGTTGTCTGTTACTAACGATTATTAATGTGTTAAGTTCGAGAGTAGATACGCATATTTTATCTATTCCGCACTGAGTTTCAAATATTAGCTAAATAAAATTAAAACATTAGCATATCTTTTAAACTATCTCTAATTAACCTCTTTTACGGCAGGCTTTTTATCGTAAACAACTGGACACTGCGAACAGAACGATTCCGCTGACAACTGGGCGAACACCAAATCATAAGAGAGAAAAAATTGTATGGGTGTGAACACGTCGTCGATCTGTAATCTATCCTATTATTTAATAACAAACATTAATCTAACAAAACCTACAGTATTTTTTATTAATATTTATTTTCGCTCACATAAACATAAACTATGATTTCTTCGAAACACGAATAATCAGTATTTGCGCTAACGCTCACATTTTGAACAATTTTCGATATTTTTTTATTACCCTCAATCGTATATGCTCGTGATGTATACTCTCGTCCATTGTCCAGAACTAACTCCATTTTAATCACTTGTTTTACTGGTATAAACTCACCCTCGTATTTCACGCAGAATGCTAATCGAATACAAGTCACATTTTTTGCATTGTTGTCCGGTTCAGGACATGTTTTCTCATCCAAATCGATTTTCTCTTTGCTCAGATTAATTAAAAGACTAATTTTTGCTATCGATTTTGATCTAAAAAAAATATTGCGATTAATATTGAATGGTCACATATTGATTAAATATTTTCATAATAAATTACCTTAAAAGAATAGCAGTGTTTGACAAGTACGAACCAACCAGTATATCTGGATAATGATTGCCGTCGGTGTCTCGATTGCTTGAAATACTCACACCGAAACCGCGTAAATTTAAGTATTTGAAGTGAGTTTCCGCGGATATTTTCTATTTCGTAATTTTTTTATTAAGTAATTAAAAAAATTAAATTCTAAATGTTTAGTTGAAATACTTGCGAATACATGCTTTCTAAGCCTTTTCTACTTCCGTGGTAAATATAAAACGCTCCATTGTTATCGTATGGCGCTCCGATTGCCACATCTAAATAAAAAAGTATTTAATTATTAATTAGGTTAATTCATAATAATTACTTATCGATAATATTAATAATTTATATCTCACCAATATAGCCATCTTTGTTAATGTCGCCTAAATTCGCTAGTGTTGTGCCGAATCTTGCGTTCATACAATCAGAACCTATTAAAATATTCGAATCGTTAAAACCCTACAAAAAAAATAATATATTTTCAAGTATTGAACTAATTGTTAAATACTTACATTTCCATTACTTATGTAGACGTAAACCCTGCCACTGTCACTGCTTTGACCGTTGGCAGAATAAAAGGGTGCGCCGACCAGTAAATCAGTGTATAGATCATTATTAACGTTCACTGCTAGCAAACTCGCCCCAAAATATTCACCCATTTTACTGCCGTCTAAGTAGCTGTGCATCAATGTAGTGTCTTCGCGATGTGAATCACTATTCGCCAGATTATAGATGTATACCTTAATAAATATATCAATAAGTTTATAAAATATAATAAATTTACTTTTAATAGCTAATTATACTCTTCCTCGATAATTTAAATCTCTTGGCGCTCCAGAAACAATAGAAGTTCGTATGCCTGACAAAAAATGTCCGCTATCTATTGCGTAACCAAAATATGAATCTTGAAATTGTTAGGAAAAGTGAAAATTATAGTACAAAAGGAATGACGGAAAAAGATATAGTAAGAAATGGGTGAAATATTTGTCATTTAAAATTTATTGAATATTCAAATGTGGAGATTTTCTATTAAGAGTTTTTGTATAAAATTTTTTAATTTTACTATGACTTTAAATTAACTACAATTAATTAAGGGCTAAAATTTCGTCAAATATATATAGCTGACTATAAATTAAAAGTTTACAGTATTTTATTGAGTTTACCAGGTTGAATGTGCGACACTCTATTCATCACATATTTCTCTCTTACAAATGTGTTAGACTGTCGCTTATCGAGCGAATCAATTTCGAGTAAAGAGCCCCGCCATTGATAAAATCCTGGACTGCCTAGAAATAAATGATTTCCATTATATTCATAAATTTAATTTTTGACTTTTAAAAGTGATTATTGAAAATTACAGTAAAATATTTCAAACTTATTATAATGAGTGATGTAATGGAAGATAAATACAAATATAAATTAATTGAAAATTTTATTAAAATAAGGTAAAAGTTTTATGCTTAAATAAATAATATTTATATATATTTTATAGAAATTTTGTAGTTGAAAAAGAAAATACAAATCAAAATAATTATTTGAGTTGTGAAACTAAAGATGAGAACGCTATTTCGCTTTTTAATGGAGTTCCAGTAACAAAATCACCATTCTATGTTATTGAAGACGAATATATAAAAGAAGAAGAAGAAGAAGAAAACAGTTCAAAAACACGAAAAATTGAAACTCCACTTTACAAACTAATCGTTTCTTCCAAACTTGATGGATCTTTCCTGAACTATTTTAAATTTAAAATAGATAGTCATAGTCATATAGAACCTCATTCTAAATCATATAAAAATATAGAAAACGAAGAAATTAAAGAGTTTTTAGAGTTTTTTATTAATTTAAATAAACGGGATATTGACAATTTTGATACAAAATTTGTTGATAACATTTTATTGGAATTATATGACGCATATATTTATAATTTTTATAAATACTTAAATAAGATTAATAGCAATAAAAATGGTCATTTTGAAACTGAATACAAAAATTTTTTATATGGCTTTTTTATAGCACTTGGATATACATTTAAAAAAAAATGTGAATTAGTAAGCGAATATAGTTTAGCAATTGATTTTCATCCAGATTATGACTTTAAATAATTAAAAATGTTTATTGATTTTTTAGTTATTGAAAAAGTATTTTCATATAATAATTTTGAAAAATATGATAAAACTAAAGAGTACAATATGATTTGCATTTTTGAAATAGGTGATGGACCGCATATAAATTATTTAAATAAGCACCCAAGTAAATTTAAAACAGAACAGGTTTTGTCTTATGTTTTTGGATTTTACATACAACATAAACTTATTCCAGGAAAGGTTTTTATAATAGTTGTTTACAGAGATTTCTGGAATTTTTTTGAGTTAAAAGTAGAAAAAAAATGGATAAATGATTTTTATCTTTTAAAATGTGAAAAAAACATAGATAAATCATTACATAGAAAGTATTTCACAGTTGATTTTTATGATAAAGTAAAAAAAGAGAGATTAATTAATTATCTTATTTATTTTAGAATTAAGTGTGAAGAAAGTATTAATGAAAATCTAAATAATAAGTTACCGTAAACATATAAAATCTATAATTATCCGAAATTGTTAAGACTAAAATTATTAAGTAGGTAAAAAAATGTTTAAAAAATACAATAAATCAATGATTATAAAACTCATATTAAAATAAAATAAATCTAAATAATTCAAAGAATCTAAAAGAAATAAGTTTTAATAATTCAGTCTTGATCAAATAAAAATTGTTAAATTAATAATTATTAGAAATACTTGTTTTAGTATAGATAAACATAAAATGTAATTTTAATATTATATTTACATTTAACATAATTTCTAAAAATTTATAATTTACTAATGTTTTAAATAAAACTTTAAATATTTCTGATAATCAGGTTTTTTAAAATTTATTTAAAATAAATTATAATTTTAACAAAATTACTGCTTTAAGATAGTTATAATACAATTTTATTTAAATCATTTAAAAGTAAATAAAAATTAAGAATTTATTTTAAAATTTTTTTCATTTAAAAGATTTAGTACTGTATATTATAAAACAAAATTTAGATATTAAAATTATAATGATAACAAAAATAGAAAAATAGTTGTATTCAAACTTTCTTGATAAACTTTAAAAGAAATTGAAAAATTAATTTGAATTTATTTTTAAAATATTTGTATTTTGAGATATATGAAAGTTATAAAATAAAATTCAAATAATATTATTATAATAATAAAATAACGAAAAGATTGGTTTTTCAACTTTTATTTATATCATTTAAAATTTACAAAAATATACTTTGAATTTATTTTAAAATATTTTGTTTTAAAGGTTTAAGAATTATTTAAAATAATATTTAGATATTGATATAATTCCTTAAATATAGAAAAAGAGAATTGTATTCAAATTTTTTTGATATCTTTAAAAAGAAAATAAATATTTATTTTGAATTTATTTTAAAGTTTAAGAATATTATAAATAAAATTTTAATTTATTGATATTAAAATTTTTAAAAAAAATTATTTGTATTTATTATTATAATAATAT
>JAQIVF010000744.1:0-18537 GCA_034698365.1 Steganacarus magnus
AATGATAGCTTCTAGCGAGCAAAATTAGAGTATTTTAAATATTTTAAGTAAGGAAGAGAGCAAAAAACAGCTTGATTATTCTCGGCTTAGATTCAATATTAAGATAAATTTTAAGTTTGTAAACAGAATTTAGTTTATCAGCAAAATGTTAAAATTGTTTAATAAAAAATTTTTTATAGCCTTAAAAATAAAACAATGGTTTGCTTCGATAAAAGTCTTTTTCTTGGTTTGACTAAGATAGAAGACGAGAGAGTGTGCGGAATTTGTTAGGAAATTTTTTTGTACCACTAGTTACAGAATGCTGCCGCCAAACTTACTGCAGTTCTTGTATAAATTACTGGTTATGTGAACACAAAACTTGTCAGAACGATCGACCAAATCTCACCACTAATGGTTCGATACAACCTCCTCTCATGTTGATTAATATGCTGAATAAATTGAAATTCAAATGTGATTTTTGGGATAAAGATTGCGAGCAGTACGTGATTTTCAGCGATCTGGGCATTTACCTAAACAACTTCGGGCACAACCCTGATGCGATATGCAGTATATGTGATGTTTTAAATGGCCGTAAACATGCGCACATTTGTATTCGGTATCTGGCACAAAATAATTGAGAGATAGAGTTGATTTTGGCTGAACAGCGCAAAGTAAACGTTGATTTGGAGTCTAGTTTGTCCGAACAGCGCAGAAAAAACGAGAAAAGCAATCAAATGATAGTCGAATTCAAATCTAAGTTTGATAACAGCGAAATTATTATGGCACAGAAGACCGACGCGATATTTTCGATGAGATGGCGAAACGCGTTACTTGATGAAAAATTCAAAACAAAGTCAACGAAGATGATAAGCATCAAGCAAAAAAATGCGGATTTGCAAAACTACGTGAATCAAACACTGAGCGACACAAATGATTCAGTTAATTTTCCAGTACCGCAGAATACCGGACGCAAACGAAATCGAAATTATCGAAGAACGCTGAGAGGAAATAAACAGCCAATACAAAGACGCAATACTGCGACTTACGCTACATAACATCAGCAAAATGAGTGCTCCGTTTCTTTGTAAAAGTTTCTGCTTCAAAACGATGCTTTTGAATATAATGGCAATACCGAGATTTAGGATACTTTACGAAATGAATCAAACCGGTCAAAGATTTTGCATTATATTTACAGTGCAAAATAGATCTACTATTAACAATTAGTGTTGAGACGCGAATGACAAATTCATAATGATGGCGCAAAAAACGGAAACTGAAAATTTTGAGAGGAATATAAATCATGTGTTTTGTAATAAGCAAAATGACTGGGGTTTTATTTGTTTAACGAGTTAGGATAATATGATGAACAAAACGAATGGTAACGTGAAAAACGACAATGTCGTTATGAATATTGTAAAAAGCATGATTTAAACAAACTCTGACCCCAACTTATCTCACAGTCAACTGCAACAGCATAACCAGGCGTGTAGCAAGTAAATACAGTTCAGTAAGCAGTTTCAGTAAGCAGTTTCAGTAAGCAGTTTCAGTAAACAGTTTGAGAAGAAATCTCGCAATAAATAAAAGCTCAATTTATTTTTAAATCAACCTCACATCCTTTAAATTTAGTAATAATTTCCAGTTTTTATATTATAGTAGTTATATTATTTATTTAACTGTTTAGTGTAAAATTATATTGCTGTAAATGTGAAAAAATTAAGGTTATTTTATTTTTTACTACTCAAATAGACTAATTAAAAGAAAATATTATTTAAAAGAGTTTTTTGTTTGATTCGAAAAATCATTTCTGAAAACTCTTTAAATAAAGTTAATAATGTCAAAATAATTCAATATTAAGCTGAAAAATCAATGATTTGGTATGCAAAAGCACTATGCAAAACATCACACTCTTATTATAATTAATAAATTTAATATCTATTATGCACTTATCTATTATTTCATTTATCATCACAATGTATTTATAATTTTATTTTTCAATTTTTTGCAAAATAAATATTATATAGACATTTACAGCACAATGTATTTTTATATGTATTTTTTATTAATTATATAATTCTTTTGTAGTCAAAAAATCATTAGACAGTGAATTCATTAAATAGTTTTACTTTATACATAGTTTAATATATAATTTTCATTGTATTTAATTTAAATAATAATAATAATATTATAATAGAAATTGTCTCAAAAGTAATAAAATCATGTCAAAATATTATTGAAATTATTATATTATTGTCCAGTTAATCAGAGTAATCTATTATGAAGTATTTTATTTACGTTTTAAAGAAGACAAAATTATTTTAAGTGTTTAATATTTAATAATAAATGCTAAAATAAGTGTAAAGTTGATAACTAATTTATTATGCAAATTGTAAATGAAATGTCACACCAGACTAAAAATAATTTATAAAAAATTTTAATTTTTTTAATTCTTTGTAATGTTTACTAATTTTCTTAACAATGAATAAAATGAATAAAAATCCGACAAAAATGTGTTACTCAACAACATTTGATAACGATATAAGCTAATTTTTAAAAAATTCGCGCAAAACTATATCGAAAACGGTTTTTAAGCGCAACAATATATTTGTGACATATTTTGTATTATAACAATAATAAGTTATCATACATTTCGTATTTAATGTGAAAAATTATTTAAATTAATAAATTAGGTTAACTAACTATTAGATTAAAATTTCTGAAAATGACACAACTAACACAACTTCATCAGCTAAATTCAATATTTTTTATCGACGATAACAAAAATGAGGATCAATTATTCTACAGCACAATCAAAGTGTTTTTGAACTCGTATTACGGATGGGATGAGATATCTGACGCTTCAAAACAAAACTATGATCAATGTTTGAACAGTTATTTCACTGAAATGCAGTGAGGGGTAATGTATAGATAAAGGTCGGCAACAATGGCGACACAATATATTGTTGTAAAAACAAAGTGCTAACAATTTAACGAAAATAATATTTTTTAAAAAGGAAAAATAAAATTTTTATTGTTTAATAAAACGCGCTTAACATAAAAAATATTCATTTAACTTAATATAATATATGTATATAATGTATTTTTCTAGGAATAAATTGAATTTATTTCTCGAACAAATTGGCAAAACAAGTCCATATTTTTTGATAAATAGTATCTTTTCCAAAGATATTCACACAAATGAAGATACATTTTATCTTTAGGTATTCCTCCACCACATATACACCGCTTAAGTACCCTCCATTGCGACTCTATTTTTTGTGTATTTGCTCCAGTAATTGGGTTCACAAAATTTTCCGAGTGGTTTACTGTTTTGTGGAAATATCCATGTTTTTCCATTCCATTATAGCCACTCCAACAATCTGTTATTATAACAGTGCCTTTTGCAATATGCGCCTCAATGATTCTTAAAAGTGTTGGAATATCTCGCTTATTGTAATCACAGAAATTTAATCTTAAATCATTAGTGTTTTCATCGATCATGCCTACCAACCATTGACCCTCAACAAGCCTTCCTTTATGGTATTTACGCGTTCCAATCTTTGTCTCATCAATTTGAACTACATGTCCAGGCCCTCAAATTTTCCTTGCAAATCAAAAAAGTTATCTAAACCTGTCAAACACCCTTCTCTACAGTAATGCATCCAATCTAAAGTAAAAATATTTAAATTTTAGGTTAGGTTAGGTTGGGTTAGGTAATGTAAGGTTAGGTACTCTTAGGTTAGGTTAGATTATGTTAGGTTATGGTAAGGTTAGATTAGTTGTTAAATATTACCACTAGTTGTATTATTCGATAATGTAGTGTTTTCGATTTGAGAGCATTCTTTCCTAATTGTTTTGTAGTTATTATTACTTGTAGTAAAAAAATACGTTATCGATAATATAGTTTGTAAACTGAGCATTTGTTTATGAAACCGTGTATTAACGGTTGCACTCTTTTTAATGCCAGATTTATTCTTACACTCACTTCGATTGCATTTAAATAATATATTTCCATTAGTATTATAACTTTCATTCATTAAATTTTTGCAATTATCACTAATTTTCTTTTAGGTATTAAACCATACTTTTGACACCATTTATATGCGTTTGGTTCACTATTTATTACATCTATAACTAACTCAAAATAATTCCATTTCTCTTCTATTACTTCCATATTAATCACTAATACGTTATAATTTAAAACTATTCGTTTATTAAAACTAATTGTTAGTGCGTGTGAGAAACCTATTATTTTTTAGTAAAAGTTTTAATTGTTAGCGCTATTAAACTAAAACTTTTTTAAATAATGCTTTTTATGCGTTTTGTTGCCGACCTTTATCTATACAAACCCCGCAAAGAGTATTCGACAAACAGTATGACTTTGTACATACAATAAAACAGATAACGAAAGAGATAAACAAAGAAATCCATGTGTTTCAGTCCGGAATATTGAGAATTACTGGTGTTAATACAACAAAAACATCTGAGATTCATGTGGACACTGGAATCGTTGGACAGCAGGTACACGTCATTAATTAAGTTCAATGCCCGATCACTCAAATAGTGAGCACACCTCTCACTCGAAGCAATTTGAAACATAACCGCACAAATAAGAGGATTATTCGAATGTCTTTCCACGCGAATTGACGGCACGCACACCAGAACTTATCGATCGGATACCACGAGATACATCCCGAAGGGTTTAACGGTTGGCATCAGTTTAGTAAAAGCAATGATCTTATTCCTGGTATTGAGGCGTTAATTAAAATCAAAATTGGTTTACTAATGAATCATAAAGACGAGTATCACACGAATGCCGAGAAAATACATAATCACTTGTTGTTATATATGGTTCAGTATAGACTCACACAATTGAGAAAACAGCATATCTTTGTGAACAAACCACACGAACAGTATGTGGCGAACAGAAGGCATTCCAGTGTTTTAGTCAATAGAGTGACACCCGATCGACGAGAGGAAGCGTTTTCGCCAAAAGTGTTCAGTGAATCGGAAGACTGTATTACTGATGGAAGAATGACGGAAATAATGCGCGAAACTTTCGCAAAATCTTTATCTCAGCTGAACGCTGTGCTAATTATGTGTGCGACAAAACAGATCACTTGTTCACGAATTATATCGTGAAAATTTTGGCTAAATATGCTCCGTATGGACGAATTGAGACTGAAATGGTTGATGTAGTGATGCAATGGCTGGTGAGAGCGAGTTGTGCTATGATTATCAGAATATCGGCGAATCTTCTCATACCAATGTAACGTATGGAGAGAGTGGTAAAATAAGTGGAAAAATAATCACTGGTTTGTTTTTAGTAAACCCGGTTTTGTACCGGTCATACGGTTTTATATCACAATCTTTGGATATGTTGAACGCATTAAAGATAAATACATAGAGTTTGACGACGAATTCGAGCGAATCGATGCTAAATTGAGTGACACCAAAACTATGATCAAAAGCATGTACAGAGAGTATTGGAATTTTCTGATAATTTTGTGCAAAGAAATCTATTATCTGTTCACTTAAACGGCAACTAATCAAATAAAAGCGTTAGTTGTGCACACAATTGTTGACATGTCTATCCTCTATCACTTTAGTCAAGATTATCGTCGCGATTCCTATCGATATCGCAAAAAATTGTGGAAAGAGGCTGACAAGTTTAGAAGAACATTGTTGAGAGAACAAAGATGAACAAATGTTAAAACATAGACCACCGGCAGTATTTTCGTAAAAAAATTTTAATTATATAATTTCTTAAACTATAAGTTTCTTTATTTATTAGTAGTTTAAGAGAGCGCCGAATTAGTTGTCATTAAAATAAAGTGTTATTATAATCGGAATTCATTTTATAGGTTTGACTGTGATTTGTGTTAAATGATTCTCAGTTATTTGTCATTCAACGATAAAATGAGACTCGATTGTGTGTCAAAAATGTGGAAATAATTGATATTTAACAGACAAACAAACATAAAAAATTATAAATAAATGACAAGAAATTGCGCAGAATTAAACGAGAATATAATAAACCCGATATAAAACGCTCGCGTTACTAGTTTACCGATTTCGCTGTTTCGCAATTGCATCACTTTCTCGTTGAACGATTTCCCCCACGCGTACATTTTCCACACACGTATTCCACTCAGTATTTCGTTTATCAGTTTTATTCGCCTGTCTCAGTTTTATAAATGCGATTTGCATTAAGCGTAAGCGCGCACCATTAAACGCGTTCAATGGCAACACAACTATCCTAAAAAATAGATAAAATGTTTGAAAAATTTTAACTAACTTGAGCAGTAATTAAAAACTAACACCAGCCACACCGGCGAGTGTTGCGACATCTAGTTGTGCCCACACCAGGTACAGCGCGATCGCAATCTGAATGGGTGCCGCCCATAACTGATTGACCATTGGCACGAACTGAACGTTGTGGCACCATTTGAACCTCAAACGCTTCCATTGTGTCGTCGGTTTCGCTTAAAAACGTAGTTTAGACGTATGAGATTGTAACCTGTTAAAATATCAACAGCGACTTATGCACGCAAACTCTACTTGTTTCGAATAATAGTAGTTTAATAATTTTAAATCGCTGGTCATACATGTTTGCCTTTTGGCAATTACTAAAGATAATACTAATGTTTCATAAATACTTATAATCATTTATAAATATTTTAAAAGCATTTTAATTGCTTGAAAGGTTCAAGATTAAAAACAAGATTAGAACTTTAAAACTTTTTTAAAATAGTTTCAAGATTTTAAATTTCATAAAATGTAATTACGATTAGTTTTAAGAAATGTTTATTTAGATTATCTTAGCGACTCGTTTCACTCTAATGCCATGCCTATTGAACATCACTTTCAATGTAGTGAACCAATCATTGTTTTCAGTTGTCGATGTTTGCACGCCATCACTCGGATAAAAAAAAACAGATCACAATAAATACATGTGTTTCTCTTTTCTCCCATAGAATGATCGATATGAATTATATAAACGTATGCTCACAAAACTAAATCCTATGTTTGCAGATAATTGGTCGCAAATGTGTGCACTATATTTTGTTAGTTGTATTTTGCGATTAGATGGTAACACTTGCCACACCATTCGTATGGAATGAGTCTTATTGTGGCATATGAGGCCAAAAATAAAACATTTGTGTCGTAAATCTAAACTATTTTTCTCCATACAATTCATTCCTCTATAACAAGGCAATGTGTTTGTATATACGCTCGTAATACATTGTTCAAATTTAACATTCTTCAAATTATAATTATAACGGTTTTGCAAATTTTGGTTTTTAAAAATTAATACAAGTTTTTCTCACTGCTATTCTAAAAATAATGCGATTCTTAATTCCATTGTTTTAAATTGTAGATATTTTAAAGCTTAAAAATATTTAATAGTATAGAGTTAGTTATCTAAAGTCTAAATATTATTTTTTAACTAATCGCAACTTTTTAAAAATTAATTAAATATATTCAGAGATTTAATAATTATATCATAGAAAATAACTGAGACACCTAAGACACACATTAATGACATTTTTCTCAAGGCAATCGACAGCAATAACTTGAAACAAGTTCGGATGTCCAACCCATCTGGTTATAAAAAAATTGCTATAACAATTTTTCTCCAAGTCGTATAATTCTTCAACCATTTTTAACTCGTGCTCGTATGTTTCGGATTCAGAAAGTTGAGGATTAATTTGCTTTACTTCAAAGCATTCTTTACACGAAAAGAACCAAGGAATTTTATCAAACAAATATCCATTTCTATATTTGAGGTTTTCCAAAATGAAATTTTCCAAAAATCCGTTTTCGTCTTTATTTTTAGCATTAGCAATTTCCAGTTAAAAGGTTTTCTGCTCGTAGTTCAACTTTCTGTTTTTCGTAACTCGTGTAGTTTTGTAATTTTTATCTGTAGACCTGAGACCATATGCCTTAAGCAATGCATAAACTGCACTTCGTTTTGACTTATTTGATTTGGCCAATGCGTATAGCTGTTTTAGTTGTATTATAGATTTACGCCACACTCCAATTACTAAAATCAGGCAATCAATGCTGGAATATTTAACAGGCGCAGTTGATGTGATAGCTGAGTCAACCGGAGTTTTGAATTTCAGATTTTTTTTGTCACAATGGATCATTATTCGTGATCATTTATGTAACGGTAACTTCTTAATTGAATATATCCTATGAAAAATGTATTAGTAGTAGTTATATATTAATACGTTTACCTGGTTGGTAAACAAGATATCTTAGATTGCGTGGAGAATAGCGTAATAGAAAAACGACAATCGCCTCGACTCGGCTCATACCACGAGTGGCTAGCGACAATTGCCGCTTTTTTTTGCACTCGGGTATCGCCTTGTTTTTGCAAAGCGGCGCCTCATTAGAAAATACCGAAATCTTCTTTGGAAACCAATCCAGCGAACAACGAATATGCGCAACAGAATGTTTTAAATTCATCGCAAACACACTGGATAAAAATCTTAAAAAATATGACTGTTCAGTAATTGATAAACTTTCAAAGATTATGCAAAAAATATAATTTCTATTTTTTATAAAACTTGGTTTTGGTTTTTTTTAATTTATATATTACTTTAATTTTTTAAAACTTTTAATACTGGTGTTTGTGTTTTTTTATAATATTTTTTATTAAATTTATTTAGTATTTTTTATTATAAATAAAAAATGTTATGTTATTTAAATGTAATAATTATTACAAATGTACTTTTTATAATAATTTGTAAATTTTATGATTAATAAATATTTGCTCAACAAAATCGCTATTTTATAGTTTATATTACAATTATTCAAGAAAAAGAAAAAAATATTGAGTGAGGGGTTGAGCTTTTGATATATTGTTTCTCATTTCATTTTTCTGTTAACAGTTTGTTAAACGTATCAAAATAAAGATAAAATATTGTACTGTAATTGTTGCGCTCGAGAAACTTAATCAAATAAATTATTCTATTTATTCTAACGATGTTTAAAGTTTTCCGCTTAATGTACTAAGAATATGCTGTAAAATTGTTATTTAGGAAAATAACAAAACTTTAAACAAACAAGAAAATTCGTTTATTGCACAAACACTAATTTGTAAAGTGTCAGAAAATAGCAAAACCATTTACACAAAAAATTTAAATTGAAAATAATTTGATGAATAAGCAAATAGGAATTATTTTGAAAAATCTCAGTTTTGATTAACTTAGTAACAAAACTTATAATAATGGACTTTATTGTCTGAAACACTAAAATACTACTTTTAATATTTAGTTTGACTCTTAAATGCTGCTTCTTTTAGTTTTTGACTTAAAATGTTAATGAAGGCAATATATAATGACAAACGGTTATATTGTATATTAAATATATTCGCAACCATTTAACTTAACTGATGCATTCATTATGGAAAACTAATAAATCAAATAATCAATTGAAACATCAAATATTAAGAGATAAGATCGAACACATGACGAAGAAAGTTAGTAAAACGGCATACTGTACTGTGGAGACTAAAATTTATAGATAAAAGCATTTGATATAATGTATAACAACACAACATTATAACAATACATTATTAGTGTATATATTCCGCATTACAAACATAAAATAAAAATATCATTCTATTGATATAAATACATTTACAACATATTCCATTTGATGTTAACTGGTATTTCAATTATTTCTTATATATGATTGACTTTTAAAACTTTATATCAGATAAAAAACAAGAATTACACTTTCATAGAGAGCTCACTTTCATAAGTAATGTTAAGTTAATGTTAAAAGCTTTTTATTAATTGTTAATTTAACACATTGTTTCTAATTTTAATTTTATAACGTTATAACTAATCATGTTATGTTACCTAGTACAAAGATATAGCTTGTTAGTGGTAGACTTCTTGGACGTAAGAGGACTGCGAACATCCGGACAGACAGACGGACAGAGTCAAATCAATAAGCAATCTTTCATCAATATGAAGTAAGCTAAAAAGTTCAAGATAATATTTTCTAGAATAAAAATAATGATTACCATGATTACCTTTTATTTATAATAAAATTTTTTATTAAACTTATCTATTTGAAAAAATTTATAAAATTTTAAAATATTCCAGTCAGGTTTGTCTTGAAATGAGGAAATAGAACAGGTTTTGATTTAAATACACACATAGATTTATAAAACAGCACAAATGTGTATAAAACATTATGCTCACAAAGCAATTAAGTTTGTATTTTGATGGATTTTTGGCGTTTATTCAATTTTAATCTGGTAAGTTGCATTTATATTTCTAGGAAATTTATTGAAAATTATGAATAATTAAATAAAATTTTAAAGATCTATATATATTTTAACAATTATTCTTATTATAATTTAATAAAAGTAGTTAATTTTTTCTTAAAAGTATAATTAATATATTGTTTTAAATAAATTTAATAATCGAATTTAAATTATTATAATTCAATTTATTAGATAATGCAATACTTGCGTTTTAATGGACAAATTTGGGGAAAGTTTTAGATCATTAAGTTTTGATGGAAAAAAATTTAATTTTAAAATATATGACAAAAGACGAGATTAATATTTTGTATAATGAATTAAAAGAAGTCATTAATGCAGAATCAAATGGTTCAAGTAAAAATATAAAAAAAACAAAGGAAGAAGCAGCTGCTAAAAATACCTTGGACACTGTAAATCAACCAATACTAAGTCTTGCGATTGATTATGTTATTTTGAAAACTTATTCGACAAAGTTTAAAAACAAAGCTAGTCGAATTATATTATACAACGGAAGAAAAGTAATTTATTCTTATCTAATTCAACATAAGATTTCAGAAATACATACATGCGATTACAAGTTCACAAAGCTAACACTTAAGATTCCTTTACAAGATATTAAATACATTTTCGCAATGTTTTCAAATACTCATACACTTATTATTTGTTGAGCAAGGCATTTGTTTGATAGTTTGTATATGGATAAAAGTATTAGTTAAGCATTCGAAGTAATAAATGTTCAAACGGTTTTGACAATTTTTTGTCTTGCCAAATTAATAAAAAGTTGCTAATATACTCATTTTTTATAATTGGCGATTTACTGCACTAATACACCATTAAGGCACTATTTTAAGCAATTAGTGAAGTGATTACGAAAAACTGAACCAAAAATTCGATCATAAAAACAATGTCAGAAACAGCTATATTACCCAACAACAGCTTTGATCTTGATATGAAATTTTTGCTGCTAAAGAATATCACATAAGTGTATATGTTGGATACAAATGTGAGAAATGCTGCAATTCCTTCAATTATTACGAACAATATATATAAAGAATTAGAAAAGAATGGACATAAAAGAACAAACTTTGTAACTGCCAGCCCACATTAGGACAATAATAATTCATCTTTTCACAACAAATAAGCATTTAAAGTTGTTTTTAGCCAAAAGTGTCGGTAGTAATATATAAGCGAGACTATTGGCTGAAAGATTTCTCTTAATGATTAAAATTTAACTGATAAGAAAAAATTAAAAATTTTAAAACAAATTTTTAGACAATAAATATAAAACAATGAAAGAAGTTCTATGCTAAAATTGAAAATTACTTTTCATTTTCTGGTCCTCTATCAAAAAACAAAGGTGCCTTAATTCCATTTTTTGTGTGTTTTAGATAAACTTTATAAAGATTAAATATATAGTAGGCTCTATCTTCAATCCAGTTGCAGTAGATTATATTAAGAAATTTTCTTGTTAATCGATGAAGAGCAATTGGCATTACAATATTATCATTTTTAGTAAAAAATGTGATTGAATGTCAAAAACCGTTGTAGGCACTTCCATATCCAAACTATCAAACAACTGCTTTGCTCCGAAAACAATAAGTGTATGAGTATTTGCAAACTTTTCCAAAATATTTTTAATTCTTGTAAAGGAATCCCTTCCGTTTCTAAATCCATTGGTGTTAGCTTTGTGAACTTGTAATCGCATGTATGTATTTCTGAAATCTTATTTTGAATTAGATAAGAATAAATTACTTTTCTTCCGATGTATAATATAATTCGACTAGCTTTGTTTTTAAACTTTGTCGAATAAGTTTTCAAAATAACATAATCAATTGCAAGACTTAGTATTGGTTGATTTACAGTAAACTTAAATGTATGCTCTTTTATTGTTTTTTAAAAGTGATTTTTATCTCTTTTAATCAAAACGATTGTTTAAATTATATTTTGATACCTAGAATTGAAAAAAAATTTTGATATATAAAAATAAATAATTTAGAGGAAATATTGAATAAAATTTCAAATTATGTCAAAAATTTATTTAAACTTTTAACCAACCTAAAAAATTCATAAAAGTTGTCAAAATCTTTTTTTTAATAAAAATATCTGTAAATATATAAAGTAATATTACTAAAAAATTTTAATTCGATAAATTTAACAAAATAACGAATTTAAAATATTTCAAATCTATATAAATTTTTATTCATAAAATTCTACATAAACATACAATTTGGATTTATATATAGTGCTTAGTAATAAGTGCTGATATATAGAGTTGTGACTTGTCGGTCACTACAATTTAAATCTCTAATTAAGTAAATAGAAATCAATATTTATGTATTACTTAATTTAAGTTGGACATTATCTTATATTTAGAAGTTATTCATTAAACTCCATACAAATTCGCCATCAATTGTGGAAGTCATTGAAAACTTTTTAAATCCAATTATAATAAGTAAATCAAGTATTTGTATTGCTGAATCTGACAAAGAGTACTCATAATCACTAAATAAAGAAAATATTCTTTTTTAATTATTTTTAAATTTAAGTTTTTATAAAATTTCAAATAAACAATTGTTTAATAATTATAAACCCAATATCAATAACTTGACTTGGCTTATCGACTTCCCTCAACACTGAACGCAAAGCTTTTATAACTTGTAAATCTCTACAATTAACAAGCAATTGTTTGCCAGTTAACCCATTCATAGTTCGCATCAAAATAAACCCCATATTATCTACAAATGAATTAAAAAAACATTATAGATTTTTGTAATTACCCTAATAAATAAAAATTATATTGATTAAAATATACTTCGATTTAACAGAAAATATATTTAGATTTATAAAAAAAAATCGTTTTTTATTTATAAACATTTACTATTTTACGCTATACACAAACTAGTTTGAAGCATATGTAAAATTTATTAAAAAAATTAAATTTTAATACTTAATTTCTTAATAAAAAAATAAATTTAATTTAACAAATACTAACCAGTTTGATATTAATTTCAAAAATATTCAATATTTAATCTGGGAAAACAAAGTTTTAAATTAAATAAAGTTTATTTGATTTTCAAAGTTTTAAGAAATATCAGGGTTTATATACACTTGGTAAATTTATACTAGATTTCAAAAACACTTACGAAATTTGATTAAAAAATGATATATGATACATAAATGATAATATTATATATATATATAATAATTATGATAAATAAATGATGGTATAGAATATTAATTTTCAATCTAAAGGGTTTTTTATGAGTTAAACATTTACTTGAAGTTGCATTAATAATTAAGAATAAAAAAATAATATTCACTTTACTGAAAAATAAAAAATAATTGATTAGTTTCTCAAAAAAACATTTAAAAAAAATTATTATTGCTTGTGTCCTAAATTACGTGCATCTGAGATAAAGTAATAGATATAAAACCTTTCAAGTTCCTTAATATTAATTGAAATATAACTAATAAATAATTTATAACTTGAAAAAATGCATAAAAATTTTTATGCATGAAAAATTTGCTAAAATAACTACTTCAACGTCACTTTTTGCGTAAATAATTTTTCTTTATAATTTTTAAAATAATTAAATATAGTAAAACAAAGTTAAAGAACAGTATAAAAAACAAGTTTAAAATGCTTTTCACCCAAATTCAACGTAAAGGATAGAAATATGGCAATAAGAGAGAATGAATACGAAATAAGTTTTTTATCAAGAGAAAGAAAAAAGCTGTTTTAACTGAATCTAATTGTATTGTGCGAGTGCGAGTAAATATATGTTAAAGTGTGTGCTTATCTCGTGTGTTCTTATTTAATATAATCTACAAAAAAAAATTTTAATTTTAATTAACATTGATTTATTTATAATAAAGGCTTGACAAAATATTTATTTGAAATAACCAAATATTAAAATATATATTTAAGAAAATTTTATTAATGTATTTACTCAAATATTATACTAAAAACGTAAAATTTTAATATTTTGGGAGACTTAAATGATTTATACATAAAGTTATAAATTAACTTAAAAATAGTTAAAATAACAATGAATATAATTATAAAAGCAATAAATTTTTGGACTACATAAATCTACTTTGTGATTTAAAATTTATTTTGAGATTTTTATTTTTACTGCTATTTTTAACGTTTATTACATTTATTTTATTAATAAAATTGTTAAAATATTTTTAAAATTAATTGAAATTTTAAATATAAATAATTATTTTGTCATGCCTTGTTTATAATATATGGATGGAAAATTTCTGTAAGAGAATTTATGTAAGAGCATTTTATAAATACATAAACAAATAACTAAATAGAATTTTTTCTAATTTTTAAAAATATTTTCTGTATTATATAAAATAAAATAAATAATAATTTTTAACAAAAGAAAATTTATAATTTTCAAAAATTTTGTTATAGATAATCACAATATTTGAGAATTTTAAATTTTATTAAAGTTCACTTAGTTTATACTGAGATATTCTTTACTTATATTTTAATAAAATAATTTAAAACAAATTTTTTTAGATAATCTTCATTTAAAGATGATTGAATATTTTTATACTTAATGTTAGTATGCTCAATTGCTCAATAAAAATATGCTTAAGTTTGTAAGAAATAACTAAATTATTCAAGATTTTTTACTGAATTAAATTAAAAACACTTAAAAAATTTTAATAACATTTTTAATTTTTCTCTCGCTTAATAATAAATTAATTAAACGTTTTGAAAATAACGAGTGAGATTTCAACAATTATATCAATCAAATTATCCATCAATCAATTAAATTTACCCATAAATTCAATAACAGTGCTTAAATATATGTATAAATTTATTGAAATTAAATTAAAGAAAATTATAAAAATCAAATCAAAATTTTTAGTTTAGGTTTACACTTATCTCCTTTTTTAAGCTGATTCACTTTTGATCAAATTCGAAATATTTTTGATATTCTCAAGTTTTTTAATATAAATTTTGTTTAACCTTTTGATTGATAAAAAATATTTTCTATTTTCAATTAATGTTTAGATTACTCTAACTTTTGAGAATATTTTCATAAGTGACTAAGAAAGAAGTTTTTAAAAAATTTAGAATATTACTTTATATATCTATTACTTGTTTGTCAGAATTAATCAAATAAAACAAGTTATTTTTATAATAAATTAAATTCAAGAAATATTTAAAAAAATTTATTTTCTTATATTTTTATTGACAGCTTTAAGTTTTGAGTAAGAGGTAATTGAATAAATATTCAATGATTATAGTTATATTTTTAATAAATATTTTTTTGTAGATTTTTTATACATTTGTATAAGAACACAGTTAAAAAAATGAATTTTGAATTTTTGATTAAAACATATCCATAATACATTGTTATTTAGTTTTGTTTTAAGAATGTGCGGTAATCTATCACTTCTATGTCCGAATTTTGTCCAATCTCGTAAGAAGAATCACCTAAAATGCCAATAATAGAATATGTGACCGGTTGTAGTGAGTTTTGTTGTTTTATTTGATTGGGTACGTTCAATGATGGCTGTTTAGTTGAAGTATTTTGTGATACTTCGTGTGAAATGGAAGAGTGCTGATTGCCAATCTCACCAAGATTTCCACTAATGTGAAACTTTATTTTATCAAACGCTTTTTTCTGTAAAATTTTGTTAATATAACTGACACTCGGAACGTTAAGCAAATTGCATCTTCCTTCGATTAACAAAAGCTGTCTGATTTCCCATGCAAATAATCTTGGATTGGCTTTCTTGTAATTTGTGATGGCGTCAATCACATATGGATTCGCTACTTTCGTTTTTGATGCCCCGATAACTTTTGGTTTGATTGATCCAGTTTAGTAATATCTGGGAAAGTAGCAATAAATTGTGAGAAGAAATTATTTTCTTAATAAATCCTAAAATGGAAGTTAAATTAAATTAAACTGCGTTCTCGTCCGAATAGTTAGCCCAAGTAACGTTTTAATTCTAAAAAACTTACAGATGACCAAACTCTCCTGTACAAATCAGTACAAAGTCAGTTCAAGGTGATCACAATCTCAGAATCATTGCTATTGAAATACTTTTATCTTTTACACAATTACTTGAGCTCAAATAAACAAATACTTCAATCTCTTTTTGACTTACCTTCCAAGTATTTTGCTTACACAACCATGAGTGACTCTCAATTGCTTCGATATATCAGACGATCAAACCCCGGAAAGCGATAATTGAACAATTTTCGATCTTAACACATCTGGGAGAGGTCTTCCATTCTCGAAAATACCTCAAAATTTGTTCACACCAAACTGATCTGAAAAACTTGTAATTAAAGTGTAATTAAATTTATTATTAAGTGATAATTGTTGTTTATAAATATCCATAGCATTTAACGAATTAGCACAATCGTCACACAACACAAGTTAATTCAAGTCTGAATCAAATATATCAGATGAGGGAATATTTGCTAGTTGTTTAAAAGCATAACATTACAGAAAGCATTACATCGAAGAGCGCAATTGCAATAAACTTTGGACCAATCCATAGCATCCTTTGCGTGGAACGCATGCGCTCTACTTTACAAGTATCTTCCTATACATATTAATTGTTCCTAAATAAATGTTTATGATTTTTGTGAAAATTATAACTAAAAGAGGAAATTTTAATGATTTTTTTGACTAAATATTTGTTGAATTAAAAGAATAATAAATAATATTGCTTTTATTCTACAAATGTAAATTATGAATATTATTTTATTTGTAATTACATAGAAATCTTAATTAAAATTATAATTTCTATTTATTTTAAATCATTTTTATAGTTGCGTATAGTTTATATTTCACGTGACTCAACGCATAATCAGGTTAATTAGAATATATTTACCCTTCTCTCCGCTGTTTTTTAAGCTTACACATTCAAAATGTTTCCATAAACTGTTTTTCATTTCATCTATTCTTAAAAATTTTGAATAATCCATATTTTGATATTTAGATCATTATTTAAATTATGGCAAGTAATTGTTAACGCAAAATACATTGAATTTCCAATAAATATACTTCGATTAATAGTATTTTAACTATTTTTACCCATGTAATCAAATTTTTTTAATAATAATGCTTTTTGTTTGTTACGAGTTTTAACTTTATTAAAGACTTTATTATGATCACATCATTTTTATTATGAATTTTTGAAAACATTGTGAACTATTCTGACGCTATATAACAAATTTTTGTGGAATATAAACTTAGAAGTATGCATTTTTATTTTTAAAAAGAGTTACATATTACTAGGGTTTTGAAAATCGTTAGAAAAACGGGTGCCAAATTGTTTATCAATCGTTAGATAAAATTGTCAAATTCGTTAGAAAAAATCGTTTTATATTTTTACGAAAATTTTTATAAATTAGTTTTTTTTATCAATTACAACAATTTTTTGATCGTTAATAAAAAAAATTTTGTACTTCCCAACTGATTTTTTTTCGACTTCTAAAGAACTATTGAACAAAAATTTTGTAAAATTTTTTGTTGAGATTTACCTCCTCTGATAAAAATAAAATTATTTCTGCATAAGTATTCATTATTTTACTAGTTTTTAAGTATATTTTGTGACAAATAAAAGATCACAACATTTTAGAAAATAATTAGTTTAGATTTAACAGATAACTTGATTTTTTCTAATAATTTTAATAGAATCGTTAGAAAATATTTAGAATCGTTAGTTATAATCAAAATCGTTAATTTCGTTAGTATCGTTAGAAAAATTTAAGTTTAATTTACATTATTTACAATAGATTATGCTTTTCTAATACTTTTAATTGAAAAATTAGAAAGTTTTTTGGAATCGTTAGTTAACGATTTTCAAAGCCCTAAATATTACTTTTATTCAAAACGATCGTTAAAATAACATAATGTTACTTAGAGTTGAACCATTATTTTGACACTATACGCATTTATATAAAAATAAATAATTAAGAGGATATAGTGATTAAAATTTCAGTTTGTCAAAAAGTCATTGAAACTTTTAAAAAAGATATCATCTATCTATCCTTTGTAACTAAACATAATTATTCCACTTCTATTTGTAAAATTACATATAATTCTATCAATACTCTTAAACTAAGTAACACAAGATAAATTTTAAAAGTTATTTTACCTCACAGTTTTGTTCAGTTAAATATACAGTCTGACCCCGATTATGGCAACTCGATGGTGCATCCGAAAACTTTTGCCATAATCGAAGTTTGCTATAAACCGGATAAGTACAAGTGGCCTACGGGTAAAATC